>VWZX01004609.1:187838-254680 GCA_013399015.1 Galbula dea
AGTGCTGCAGAAGTGTACTCAGGATGATCTGCTCCATCAGCTTTCCTGGCACAGAAGTCAGACTGACAGGCCTGTAATTTCCCGGCTCATCCTTCCTTCCCTTCTTATATATGGGGGTAACATTGGCTGATTTCTAGTCTGCTGGTACCTCCCCAGTCAGCCAGGACTTTTGAAAAATGATGCACTTCTTCATGCAATGCATTCTAGATCCGCTGGCTGGCTTTGAAAAACTGCTGAAGAAATCAAGCCTTCTCAGAGGCAATCCAAACCTGCAGTTCTGAAGTCCTATATATAACCTGCAGAGTCTTAGTGCAATTATTTGATTTTCTAATATAAGAACCCGCAAAGTGATTTCTACATTCTTGGAGAAACCATTGTATGTGTTACTGAAGCCATTAGAAAGCAATGTTTTTAATAAGGATATTAGTTACCCCATGCAACTTGCTTCTCAGACAGAGTTGCATCTTCTAGAGTACTTAAGGTTCTTTGAAAGAATGTCCAAGTTTTTGATCACATGAAACATTTAAGGGTATTTTAAAGCTCAGTAATGTGCTTTATATGAACAAGGGTGTATGGCCCCAGTAAGGCAAACCACATCAGATTTGAAGTTGACTTTTATGGAATAGTTTAGAAAATGAATAAGAAGTGAACTTGGGAAATATTCTGAGAATTTCCTGCTGTATAGATATATGCAATCTAGTTATCAAGCGTCTTTGTAGAATGAACTTTAGTAACCTGAAGATGCTTCTATGTCAAAGTCTCAAGTGTTGAGATAGCAGAAGCAGTGGATAATAAATTTGCAGTTCAGCAAATCTCTAAGAGATGTGTTTCCTTCCACCAGGAAGACTTCTGAAGGAGAATATAAAACCCTACAAATGGGGCACATGCACTAGTGGTACCTTTCCACTTTACTGCACTTCCCACAGCTAACTCTGGAAGCAGGCTGATAATGGCAGCAGGGTGCAAAAAGCAGCATAGAATAACGTTGGAAATGTCTTTCAAGACCAGCATTAGCTCTTCAGATTTACAGAGAGATGACATTAACCAACGCAATTTCAAATAGCTGAAGGAGATTAAAGTTCTTCCTCTTAATGAGTCTCAAGAATCATTGATGAGATAAACAGCTTTTCCTGTTAAATAAGCTGTTCAAATCAAGTATTCCTGGAGAGGAGATAAACCAGTCCTGGAAGTAATAGTGACATTTAATTAGGATCTGAGATTTTTGCTATTTGCTAATTGATCTGCCAGTCTCACAATAGTTTTAGTGAGTTTTCAACAATAAGAATCCTTATGAAAGAATAAAATAACCTGATTCCTCCTGAGCCCTTTTATCTGTGCCAAAAAGCATAATTTATTATGTGAGCCACACAGAAAGATAGTTCTTTTTTCTGTATCTGATGTCACTGTCTTTTGGAAGGGAAGAGGAGGAGGGGAAAGGAAGAAAAAATAGTGTTCTTTCTCCTTTCTTTAATAACAAAATAATTACATGTCATGGTTGTGCACATTTTCCTTATTCTTAACCGAGACATGTGGAAAGCCCCTCAACAAAGCAAAACTAAGCAGATTAACAGATATCCAGGTCCTAAACTAGCAATGCAAGAGGCAGTTACTAAGACTTGGCAACTTTTTAGCTGTGCACGCAGCAGTTTTATTTTAAACAAAATCAGAGATCACATAACTAGCCTTAAAATTTGACATCACTGCACCAACCTCAGATCTGGAATTTAACCTCCTGTATTCAGTTGTAAACTCATGTGACCCCTATCAAACAGATATATATGAAACTAATTCCTGGTTTAGTCCTTCCAAAACTCAGTTCCTAGTGGTTTTTTTCTTCACATGCAGTAGAGATGTAGTACCAGTGCTTTCAGCCTATACAAATAGAATGACTTCAGATTTTATCTGCAGCAACAAGGCACCAATAAAGGAAGCAGCTTCCATATATATACATATATATATATATACATATATATATATATATGTGTGGGTTTATTTTCCCCAGTAAGTGAAGGGAACATGTTGAAAAGCTGCAAGTAAGCAAAGCTCTTGGGCAAACACTGTACAGTACCGCATGGGCAGGGGAACCCAGGCCATCACCAGTTCAGTGTGGATTGTGGCAAAGCTTCAACTGCCAGTTGTTTGTTCTTAGAAAAGAGCTTCTTATGTCCACCAAAGGAAAACCAGTCTCCTCTCTGCTCCCAGATGGACATATTGTTGAGAAGAATGTCTTCAGCTGTTTTGAGGGAACATTTAACAAAAAATTCAATTTTTGTCTGAGTGTCAAAATCAAAAGCATTAATTTGTTTTATCATGTTATACAGCATTAATTTCCTCTTTATTACTCATATAAAGACAAACATTAAAAGTAACATTTTCTGTTCTCTGTCTGCTTTGAAGGGATTAAAAACATCATGTAAGTACTGTATGTTGATTCACTTACATTTGTATTTAGCTTGGTAGCTTCAGAAGACATAGATGCAAAGTTCAGACAAATCATTACTAATCAGATCATTTTCACTAGTCTTCCCCTTTTATTTCAAGGTTTGATCACATGACCATTTGCTCTTAAGACTCCTTTCCTCTGTGCACAATAGAACACCTTCCTTCTACCTGTTAAGAATCATATCCTTTTCAAAGCATCCTGCTGCTCTTAAAACTTGAGCGTGAAGGGCAGATGCAGCAGCAACACGTGCAACACTACAGTTGTAACTCAGAGAAAGCCACTATACTAGCTTGAAGATATTGTCCCAGATCTAGGGATTTCCTCATGTATATTTAGCTAGGACAAACAAGGCAGATTTCTTGATGCTTTCCAGACTGCATTTGGCAACATTCCCCAAACTCTTCCTGTTCCACCTACCTAAATATGCTTCTGTGACAATCCCACCTAAACAAGTGCTGCTCTAGTCTTATTTCTGCTCCTTCCTCTTTCTTTGCAGCTGTACTGGCTGTTGCTAATTGCCAAGGCCTAGGGAGATAACCAGCAGCATTCTAGAGGGCCAGATGGGTGCAACGAGTGCCAGTGCTGGTATCACAGCAAGAGCATTGAGCCCACAGCAGCATGAACTCTCAAATGACTCTCTCGGTGAGCTGTGCTGTGAACACATTTGTTAATCAGACTCTTTAGTCTGCTGCAGTTTACTTCAACTACCACACAAAACAAGAATCACAATGAAGAATTTCTTTATCCACCAACACTCCTTCATAGCCCATCAAACTGATGTCATGTCATCTTCATTGACTTCTACAATAATATCATCAGGACAGATTAGATTTCAGTTACAGCCTGCAGAACACATCTCAGAGACCCTCAATCTAATTACCGCCCTGGCGATCACTGCTGCAGTCATGCAATGGAACAGGGCAACACAGATCAGTAGATGAAAAAATTCAAATGGTGCATGGAAAAAGCAGACACATAAACAACAGCAACCACCAAACCCCTATCACAATGAAGTGCAAGCCAAAAGAAAGATGAAACACTGCGGAGCTCTCTTCAGTCAGCTCTGTTTATAAAGCCAGAGTATCTCCATTAGTGGGCTCAAATCACATGCAGGGTATGACTGCTGTCTGCTCTCCCCACTTTACATGGATGAATACATTTAAATATAATTATGGGTTTGTTATTATTTGTTCTTGCTGTACAAGCAAAGTCTGTTATTCCAGTCTGGAAGACAGTTTATGGCTGTTACTTTTTCAGAAGGCTATTCTAGAGGCCAAATTTTAGTTTTGATGGGTTGTTTTTAGAGTTTATATTTTTCTCTAAGGAGTCAGGTAGGCAAATTGTGCTGTGAAGAGACTTACACTATTCCCTGGTAGTTCATAAGAAGAGGAAAGGGAATGGCTTCCCCTTAGCTCTTGAAGAATGACAAACCAGAAGGAAAAGCCACCTACCTGAAGAGAGAGAGACAAACAATCATTGAAGCAGAGATGGCTTTCAGCTCCTTTCATTCAGCACTGGCCAAATCAACATCTTAGAATTTTATTATCATATAACAGTAAGATGCAAACTGCCAACTACGTATAAAAGTTTATTCGATAGGGGATGACTCCGCTGCCTCCCCAAGGCTGGCAGCCAAAGAGGGAAGGGAGTTTCCAAGCAGCAGCAGCTTGGCATCCCAGCCACTGCAGGCATAGACCTGGAGAAGCTGGACCTTTCCCCAGCCTCTCTATCCTCTTCTCTCAAAAGTGTAGTGTGCTGTAAAATGTAGTATATCAGGAAAAGACATATGAAAACTTTGTGTCAATATAAAAAAAGAATTTGCTCAAAATATTCACCAGTTACCACTAGATGGCATTTTGTTCCTGAGAATTAGAAAATCAGGTTTCAAATTACTTGTTAGAGACAGCAGGAAACAGTAGGAAATGGAATTACTTACCTCATTTGGTTAATAATTTATTATCCATTGTCTTGTATAAGCAAGATATCACTGAAACACGACACTTCTACTTGCAAATGTAGAAATCCCCTTTACTTAGTTACAGCTTATGAGTACAGCCCTCTGCTCTGTAGGTAGGGGCTTGAGCAGCAGCCACCACTTCCCAAAAATCTTTTCCACATTTTAAATTGAAAGGCAAAAGTAGGCCAGTTCCCAGAGTTTGAGCATGCCATGGAAATCTGCCATAAAAGTCTTACTCCAGTAACTGTGCACAGCATTTCCTATGTTATTTTTGGATAAACCTTTAATACAGAGTGCAGTACAAAATATAATTTCAGTTCAGGAATAGAGCTGTTACAGTTTCATTAGTATGAAATAGTTATTTCATAATATTCTCTTGTTAATATTATACCTTGCACCATCTTTTTTAATTTCAGCTTGTACAAGATGATGTTTCCAGTCTTAATCTTTCCAGGGTACAATGTGTTGTATTCAGGTGCAGTGAAGTTCTACAGGGCACATCCTGGGGTGACATGTAGGTAGCTTGTCTAACATCCATAAGCCTCTCAATGCCAGATTAAAACCAAGCAAGAGGATTTCCTGTACTCTGCAGCAAGATGGGAGACTGAGAAATGAACTGTTAACTTTTTCCTTAAAAGAGACTAGAGCACAGTTAGCTCTTACTTACAGAAAGTCAAAACACCTTCAATAAAAATACTTCATTTTGCATGTATGCAAATATATAGTATTTACAATATATACGTTGTATATACTTATATAAACATATATTTGATATATAACATACTATATATTGTAAATATCAAATATATACAATATATTTTGTTTTTTTCATTAGATCATCATAAGTACTGTTTTCAGCATATAGCAGCCTGTTCAACAGCTTATCACAGCAAAATTCAGCAATCAGAATATTGACTTAACTTCATTTCCCACTGAAATTTCTGAAAGAAAACAAAAATAAAATCACGAAACCCCAGACCAGAACCCAAAACATATTCCAAGTATGGTGTTTGAAGGACAACTAAGATTTTTGTATAATATAAACCTGCATACTTACTAACACGCTTCAGAAATACTTCACTTGCAAGGTTTCTTTGAATATGTACTCAGTGTATCTAAGGTCTCACACCAAAGCCCTTTGCTCTTAACAGGTCTTCAACTCCACTGGCAACATCAGGGATAATTGCTGCTAGCCACAGACAGGAGCTGAATGGCTACTGGTAGGTGAGAGAAATTATAAAAATCTTTCAGGGTGAAGGCTTATGGCATCATTCAAATAACCCATAAAGCAACTATCATAGACTTGTGAGCACTTAAAGACTACAATTGAGAAGATATTCAGGAAAAAAGCTTCCCTGCTTAAAGTAAGCTACAGCATGACTCCAGGTGCGACAGTCTGTGGAGTACCTTTGGGCCTTAGGAAGAAATGCAATGTTGAGTTATAAGGGGCTCAAGATGCCTAGAAAGTCTGCACATCACTTAAGTGTTATTTGGCTAAATTATGTTTACCGACAGAAGCATTGATAGTGATTAACAGCTGGCTAATCAGATTCTGCTCTCACACTTGCTTGAGAAAGCCTCATTACAGAAGGAATCTAACTTCACTAGGGTAAAATTAATCTTCACCTCTTCATAAAACAGGCACAAGGTTTCTTTAAGTTGTCATTGTAGAAAAACTACTTAGGTTTAAATCAAATAAAGAAATAAAGTACTGCAAAATGTTAAGTGGCTTTGTATTGGTTTAGTTAACTATACACATGCACTTTTTTTTCTTTTAATGTAGCTTAATACTGTTCTCCAGCAACATGAGCTGGACTGAAATACATCAATAGACTTTTCAAAACAAAACTTTATGATCTCTAAAGAATTGTGTTTATACCAATTTAACTCTGCAAAGCAGCAAAGATTTTCTTAGGTAGACAGGACCCACAAGATTTTATGCACCCTAACAAATATGTCTGGGTGCCTGGCCTGCTCTGAAGGGCAGTTACATTCAGTGGGGCTGCGTACCGTTACCCAGTAGGTGAAAACAACAACAAAATCTACGCTAGATGTGAAATTACAGGAGCAGGTAAAGATGAGGCATTTTTTTCCTGAACCAAAATTACTTTGCCAGACCTCTGGAACAAGGAAAGGGCCTGAGTTTATATAATAAACTGGTACTTAGGATTTAAAGAGACCATAGAAGGGAAGCATCCAAGACAGTATAACATATTTCCATCTCAAGGACGCCAATGCTGTGCCATTTAACAGGCAGAAGTGACAAATACAACTATGCTGATAACTCAGAAACAGCATTCCAGTTATGTGGTGACTGGAAGCACAGCTCAAAGATCTATGGCCAACAACCTTCTTACACAGCATTCAAGAGCATGCTGAATAATTTATAGTAGAAAAAAGACTTAAGTCGTATTAGAATAAGAGCTCTAAAAAGTTTGAGTAAACTGTTAGAGATAGCATAAAGAAATCTTTTATATATTCACATGTGTGAAAGTCAAAAACTGTAAACTTAATAGCTTGAGATTCATTAAATATTCAACAAAAGGATCAAGTCTTCAAAATGCTCCTACCATCCAATGAAATACACAGCATCTGTTAGGCATTTACAAGGATTATCTATTTTTTCAGAAAAGATCATTAGCCCTTTAAAGGAATTCTGCTGAAAGGGAGGACAGAAAACAAGAAAGCCAAAATATTAGCCTTTTACTTGTTTTCATAAACATCATAACCATCCTGACTATAAAGTTTGTTTGCATTTTATAGACAACTGGAATGACTGTACTATATGTTATATTGCCTTTAAGAGTATGTTTCTCAACAGAGTCATGAATAACAGGATGTTTATACTACTTACCTCAAGTGAGATCAAAACAATTCTAACTTCACTGTAAACATTTTGAAGAAACAGATCATCACAGAATGCATCTTCGTGTCAGAGAGAGTATCAAAGGAAAGGGCTAGCATAATTGAGTTGTGAAACACAGCATCTTCTGGTTCAGAATGTGTAGTGGGTAAATGGTGTGGAATTTTTTTTTCACTCTTCATTTCATTTCCTCAATTTATTCAGAAAGGCAATTTATTTTGTTTGCTGCTAAAGCAAAGGACTTGTTCTTTTTTGCCTCCCTTTTCCTCTGATTAGGATCCTAGATATAGGACATGGATGTAATTTCCCATTTTATTTTTAAACATAAACAAATTAGTAGGCCTTTTGAAATAATTCAGATTCTAAAATGCATCAGCCCAGTAATAAATCAAAGACAGTATTTTTGCCATCTTTAATGGTCTAGAACAAGTGATTCAGCTAAAGGGAGGGAAATACTATTTACGTACCATACCAATAGGAGCTTGCAAACAAGAGCAGGCACTTTTTAGGTAGTGGGGGAAAAAAACCACAAGAAAACAAACAAAAAAACCCCCACAAACCCCAAACCAAAACAAAAACCCCAACACAAAATGAAAAAAAACCCACCCCAAAACATATGTTAACTTCTGTCTTGCAGGTAGCCAAACACCCATCAGACTTGCATGCATTGTATTCAGTCCTCCTGGGGACAGACAGTATTAAATGGAATTGCAATAGCTCATGTTTGCACTTTGATGTATTATGCTAGCTCTAGGCGTTAGGCGAAGGAAACCTGGTTCCCTGTAATTCCGTTCCTCTGAAGGTATCTGTGTGACAGCACACTCATTCCTGAAGCTCATCCTCCTAGGCTAGCACTGACAGATCTCCCAAAGCTAGAGAGTACTATCCTTTAAGCTCATTAATTGTAAGCTGGAGTTATCACCAGGTCCTGGTGCCCAAGTGGTTACAAATACTGCCCACTCCCTACTCTGTATCTGCTATTGGTATTAAAACCAACCAAAAGTTCCTAGAAATATGAATCCCTTTCTTTGCTTCAAGTTGTTTTGTACCTTTTGTGCTTGTTACCTTTTCCAATCCATTTATACAACTCAAGCTACTGTGTTTTAGCTAGGGATTAAAAATGTACTCACATAATCATTTCGAAACACTTTTCAGACCTGGTATTCATTCCCAAATTAAATTGTTATAGGTAGTTTAAATAAACATTTAGGAACCTTCTGTCCCCTCCTTCTTCTTCCCCAAAAAATGAATAGGAAAAAATGTGCTTGGAACAACAAGCACCATAATTTAAAAATTGTTAATAGAAGAGGGATAGACTTTAAGCAAGGCTTAAAATAAAATAATTACACAAATTGGATCAAGTCTACATGTTCTTGTGCTGACAGCCATGTAGTTAGATAATAACTAACCTCACACTTAGGAACTCAGAAAGTCTCTTGAAGATAGTTGCACTTTGCAGAATTATGAAGCCATCAGTATACAACCTGCACTCATTAGTTGTGCAGACCGTCTGTAATGAAAGTTTTGCAACACTAAAAATTTCATACTGGAGTTTTAGAATGCCCTTCAAGATCTAAATATGGATTTAGTAACCCATCTTGTTCTAGGAAGATGTAAATGACAAGATTTCATTAAGCTTCTCCTATTTATTTTAACTGAAGAAAAGATACACAACATGCATAAAATCCTGACTACTAACTATTAAAGAGTTAAGACAATCAAGGAGGTTGTGTATATGCAAAATGAAGAAATTCCACACTAAATATATAAGCACTTTCAGGGGCTCATCACACACAGAAAAACATTTTTAAGAGGAAGAAAGTGAAGAAAAGAAAGGTCACGATCTGAAATTCTATGAAGAAAAAAGAAATAAAGTTGCATTAAAACCTAAAATTAAAATGACAAGGGACTTGCTATTAAAGAATATAAAATCTTGAAAATCCAAACTATTTCATGGTAGTGTCATCTGGATCTACCCTACATATAGTTATACAAGACAAGGACTAAATAAATCCTACCTGTATTACTGTTGATATGATGCTTAAAAATAAACATAAAGGAGATGACTACTGTAAGCCAATCTTACAGTCACTGTTCTGCAATGTAAATGAGCACAGTTCAAATTATTTCTCTACTGAGGGAAGCAACAGGCAGCACATAAGTGCAAACAACCTTCATTAGACACATTGTCATGAGTATATTAATCATGTCAAGAAGCATTGCTGCAGTTTCCTTCAGTGCAATTTAACATACCTTACTTTATTAGGATGCACTTAATTTCACTATGTTTTCTACTCATTATCATTTATGATGACCAATTAAAATGTTTGTGTCTGTCTCTCAGCAAATTACTTCTGTAATTCTGGTAGCTGAAATCACTGCTCATCCAACATTTCTGTCATTTAGTTCCACAAATAGTATCTTTCTTTGCCTAGCCTCTATTAGCATTTTGAAGAGAAAAAGCTTACTTGGATAGTTAGGTATAAACCCAGGTCTTTTCACAGTGTAACCGTTAAAAAGTGGGGCGTTTCCCCCCCAGGTGCCCTGTTATACAGCCTTCGTGTTTTTTCCCTTGGAATGACAAACAGAAAAAGAACATAATGAAGCAACAGAGGCCTTCAAAATTATTCTCATTATTGGGCTCAAAGTTGTGTGCAGTTTTATTTCCTTTGGTCAACACATGCAATAAATTCAAGTACACAGCAACTTCACCCTTGTTTCCTCCAAAGCCTCCATACCAGGGTTCAGTCAAGAGCTTCTGAAATGCTTATATAACAATGTGCCACTCCATATGTATTTTCCAATGTTGATAAACAAGCCCAAACCAATTTTTTTATGTTCTAAAAATCAAGTATGAAGACAGGATTTTGTCTCAACCTTTCACAACATAATGTGAGCAGTTCATTTGACTAGAGCTGTTATTTCATAGCCTCACATATAGTAAGATAACTGGAAGTTAGCCAGACATTCTGATTACACACAGCACTTCTGCTGTGGAACTCAGGGCAACCAGAAATGTCTGAGCAACATCTGGGATCACCAAGCTATGTTTTTGAACTCCCTTATCTATGGATTATCTTGGGCTCCTAGGACTAATGATACAAGGCTTGTTCCTCAGAAGCTGCTGGAGCTCAACTGCAGAGCAATGGAATTTTTGGCTTATTTTCTAAACAAACATGTGTGTTCTACTATCTACATAACATTACTTTGACATACATTAATGACTTCCAGAAAAATTCTGGTAATTGCAAGGATGAAGAAAGAAGTCTGAAGACAGTGCTGCCTTTGAGAACAATTATAATTTCATTAAAATAGGAACATAACTTAAAGATAGATTTTATTCTCTTTGATGATTTACTCATGCAAACTGCACATAAAAGAGAACAGTACAGTTTGTGAAACATGTCAAATGTAAAGACCCCAAATGCTAAGTACAGAAGTAGTGTGACATACATCTCAAAACGGAATCCATGGTAGTACGACTAGTAACTTTTCTCTATTTGCTGAACACAGATTTTAATGGTTCTTTTGCCATCCCCACTGTTAAATTCATTAACTGTTTACACATCTCCTATACACTTATGTAGACTTATTTTACAAGCGTGACAGTTTTGTTATAAAAACCCTCCACTTATATAAATATGATTTAAAAGCCTGTGTTTAGGAGAGCAAATTATAGTATAATCAATGAGGCCTTATCTAGTTCACCAAAACTACAATGAAAAGTGACTGTATAGCTTTCTTGCATGATTCACATTTTGTGCCTTTGCAATTAATTTCCTTCTCACAAGAGGTCCATTGTATTTCACCATCCTTGAAACGTTCGGTAACTCGTTAGAGCTTTTTATCTTGAAATTGGGAAAGCAAGACTTTTAAACACATAAGGTTATCAACTCAACTTTCTTAAAATACAAAATATTTAGAATCCCTATTATTTTCATGCTTAAAGCCCTGCAATGGTACATATATGACTTAGGTACTTTTGTCCAGTTTTCATCATAGCATGGTTGTATATATATTGTTGAAATAACAATCTTCCTGTGAATCATTTACATTTTTAGATTTGAAACTGAATCAAATAGAGACTTGATGGCACCGACACTTAAAAACACATAGTATAGTGTGGAGAAGGAAGAGCAAATGAACTACACAACCCATTATAAATGCATTAAATCTTTGTTATATACATAATGGAATCCTGCTTTACTGCCACTTGCTACTATGCATGTTTTTGCTATTATACAAAGTTTTCTGACCTGAAAGCACACATCTACTTTTTTTTTTAAACAACTTAATCTATTGTAAAATATTGTACTGTATTTTGAACATAAGTACAGAATCAAAATAGATAATGGCACATTTAAAAAACTCAATATCCTACAGATGATTGGATAATGAGAAAAAGTGTACCTACAATCATCTCATCAGAAACAAACTACATCATGGAATGTTAGTTATCCAAGTTCGCACAGTAAATAACATTTTAAAACTGCAATCGCCTATCAGCCAGCATCACATTGAAGGCATCTTTAAACATTCAAGCAAAAGACTGCTGGCCTTAACTACTGAACCATTCTCACGCACACACCACACACACCACAGTATAATTACATTGTTTCCAAGATACGGTAGATACTGATTTTTTTTTTTTTCTCCACAAGAAAGGTATCAAAATTTTTGCTACTAAAAGATGACAGTGCTTACACAAGAATTAAGTACAAGTTAGCTTGCAAATACAAGACAATGACAGAAAAAAAAAAATCTTGAGTTGTCTGAAGAAGGATTTTAGGCTTTTCTGGCATCCAAAACCATGAGTAAACTCCTTAAGTCTGTGACTCAAAAATCCACAAAATATCAAACTACTTTGGAATACTAAGTATTCCATATTTGATAACCCTGTATTTTACAATACGCTTACTGGTTTCAGCCTAGCAACAAAGGGTAATTATAGATATCCTGTTCTGACTGGAGAAATAAAGCTCTCCTCCCCCCAGAATCAAAGTGTTGGAGTGGGGGGGGAAAACCAAACCAAACACCTGACATGAATTTAAAATTAAAAAATAAGAAATCAATATTTAGAAATGATCCTCACCAAAGAGAGTTATGTGCATAAGAGTACTGTATCGCATATACTGTACTGGCCCTATTAAACAAATTAAAAATCCCAACAGTTAAAAAGCCAACCAAAATGCTATACATAAAACCCAAACGTTTTTCTCCCAATGTTCTTCCTCTCATAATGTGCAAAACAACAAAAAGGCAAAAAGACTAAAAGCAAATTTACTGTTACTGTCTTTCTCTTGCCTAGTGCTTTATGACCTTGCTAATGTTACAAAGTCATTAGGGACTATGCAGAACTTTGGTATAAAAATGTCACATAATATTACTATCACAGTCTTGGGGATGACCTTCAGTCATTCACCCCAATGTTTGTTGAAATAATACCGAATTAAAAATGAAATAAATCACATTGTTTTGTACACACACTTTACACGTTAAGCACAAAAAAATAACTAGTGAAACTAATACATAAAAAAACCCAAAGAAGTCTTTTCAAAGAGACTAGAACTGTTGTTCTGTCTCATCTTCACCTGCCAATTGTTAAAGCCAAATTTAATTTGGATTTTTAAAAATGAGTAAATTTTAAGTGACAATTTCTCCTAGATGGAGACTGGTCTTTTGTTGATTTCCCTTTAAAGTCACAAACGTGTATCTAAGAAACTGATGCAATGCAAGTTTTTAATCAACTTCCTGAAGGCTGAGACTGGGAGGGAGGCGCCATGACGATTTGGGAAAGCACTGGCTCTGTGCTCTGGTCTGCCATCTGGGTGAGAACGGAGGTGGCCACCGCTTCGGCCTTGGAAGTTGAGCTTACGCCATTGGAAGTGCTGACAGAACTATGCTGAATAGCTTCTGTGTGTGGACTGCTTGGCACTGATATGTCTTCCGAACTGTCATCTTTATCTGCAGCTGAAGAAGAAAAATTCATTTATTTTTTACCCCTGGACGTACACCACCACATCCCAGGTAACAGCAATCATGCCCTAATTAATTGAAACTCACAGTGTAACGCAGTACCAATTGCAAAACAATCTTATTTTCATTTTTTTAAAAGAAAATACTACTTTGTATGCAAAAAAGTATGGACTGCAGTATGGAATATTAAGGAAAGGAACATTTACACATCTCCAGTCACTATTAAAATTGTCCAATTTCCTGCCTAGTAAATCAGCTGGTGGGTACCACCCCTAAGTCTAATGAAGAATGCTCATGTCAGTAAGCAACATTTATAGATTAAAAATGCTACTGGATCTCTTGGTGCTGTATGAATTTTCTTTAGATTTTTAACATATTTACTGCATCTGCAGTCAAGACAGAGAGTAAACAGATGAAAAAATAATTCTCATTGTGCCAAACTAGAATATACAAGGTGAACATGATTTAAAATGCCTTTCTGGCATTTTCAGACAGCTTAGTCATGCTAAAATCCCTTTTTTCCAAAGATGCAAAAGCTAGCCAAAGCATTATGGCTTGACACTGTCAAGCAAAAAGGCTGAGTTCAAGACTAAATAACAAAAAAAGAAAATAAGCTTACTGTCTTTCACTCAGAATTAAAAGTAGAAACGCCAAATTGAATTATAAGGGGTTTGTATCACTTTGTGCTACTTAGCGTTTTCAAGCATTTTATATACTGGCTTAAACCCAGCATAGAGATGGAATACTGAAAGGTCCTTTTAAAACTACTGCTGACTCCTGGATAACATAATATAGAAAGATACACACAAACATAGCCAGAGGAAGCATGAACTATTGCTTGTGACAGCAATGGAAGAAAGCTTGATTTTCTCTAGACTTTTTTCTTCAGATTTACTTGAGATTGACCTACAAATTCAAAAGTTACCCAGAGGAAGAGAGAGGATGATAACGATGACACTAACATTGAATTATGAGCAACACTGTGGTATCATAGCCTCTTTTCCACAGAAAACCAGGTTAATAGCAGCAACTAAAAGGAGCACTAAGCATGAACGATGACGAAATTAAGTTTATGATGTACTGAGGTTTTTATGACATACTAGGTCTGGGTAAGAAAATTCACTAAATTAGCACCTCAAGTCCCCAATATAAAGATCTTGAGAACCTCATGCATAATAAGAACACACTACTCTTCAAAGCCTGAAAACAGCAGTTATATTATCAACTGCTTCTGGAAAAGAACAGTTAAGGTCAAAAAGGATGGGTAAGCAAGCAAAACTGCTGTATTTCTAAGAAACAGCGTTTACACAAACAATGTAGCTCTTGTATCTCTACTACAAAAGCATAGGTATAATCTTTTGAAAGTATCATACTGTTCTTATCCATGAGGCCAACGATCTTACTGAAACTGCATTGTTTTCAAGAATAGATCTTTCAAGCATTAAAGGAGATAGATGATAAGTTGGCTAGGTCTGCTGACAGTTACCACATACTCTAAAGTTACAGGGTAACTGTAGACAGCAAGAGGAAGAAAATTCTGAAAGATGTTTGTGATCCTTAGGATGTGCCCATTCAAGAATAGAACGAACATGAATGACTGCCACTTCAGTTAACACTATTCAACAAGGTTTCATCTTTGCTACACTTCTATAAAGGCCTACAAGATCTCATGTCAAAACAAGTAAGAAGGAACACATGCAAACTTTTGTTAAAAACAGAAGCTCCAGTGCCACTCCCTGAAAAATACCGAATCACTAATTATTAGAGTGGCATATTGTTCCACTCAGACACACTGAAATGGCAGTGAGTGGAATGACTTTCTGTTACGCTTCTTTCGCTGATCTCTTATTTCTTTGTTTTAAATGCTACAAGCCAGAGATACAGAAGAAGCAAAGCAGATTTTTTTATCTTTCAGCTAGGAAAGGAAGATCTTCCATTGTTCTGCAACCCTGAACAGTGGTAAAGAACATAAGGCATGATTTTCTGATTTTGATGGGCTCAGGAAGACCGGATTTGCAATGGAAGAAACAGTTATTAGAACACTTATTTTCACCAATGTACAATAGAAGTTTTCATATCACTGAGCAGAGGAACAAACATACTGTGCTGAAGGCACAGAAGCATGATTCAGGTATTTTCAGATGCCAGGAGCTAGAGGGGAAGAGCTGACAGCAGACAGATGATTTTATAAGATACAGACTGTAAACAATAGTTTATGGTAATAAATTTGACTGAAAGTGTAAATCCTTGCAATAACTACAAAGGAATAATTAGAAATGAGGTACCACCCTAAAGAGTAGCTATTTAGATTTCCTTAAAACCCCTTCCTTACGTAGCCCTAACTTCACAGGAATAGTGCCCAAAACCAGAATACAGAACTCCATTTGCAGAATGAAACCCAGACAATGAACACTTCATTACAAACATGACTTGTTTTCTTAAGCCTGAAGGCTGGGAATAAAAAACAAATGCTTTTAGGAGAACACAGGAATGTAATATTTAAATTCTGACAGATTTCTTTTTTTCTTAGTTGACCAGAGAATTTCCAGGCACAGAACTGTGGTTTCAAGAATGCAACTGATACATATGAGAATCATAATGTAGCTAACGATGTAGAAAAGAAGTCTAGGCATTTTAGCTTTTTAATAGCTCCCCCAGCTTTGCCTCAAATCAAGAAAAATGCACAGTCCAAATTAGGAATGAACCTACAGAAGTAACATGTACATTAGAAGGCTGAAAATTCATACACCTGCATAACATGAACTTTCCTGAAGGCTACACAGTTCTGAGATACGCTGCGTCACGAGAAGGAGCGAACCCCTTTGGTAATGGAACATGTGACCTATGGTGAGCAATAGAAAAGATTTAAAAACACCAAACAAAGCACAGAGACAGAATTCTGAGAATGTACTAAAAAATACCCTCTAGACTAGTCAAACATTGCTGTTTTTTGCTTCTTAGCATTGCTTACCAATAGCTTTCAGTAAAGTAAAGAGGGATTTCAGTCTTCAGAAGTAAAATCCCCACCAAACCAAAATGGGAGCAAGGATGCAAGCCCTGACCTATGACCCAGAACTCCTTTCAGTGATAATCACTAGAAAGGATGCCTCATAGTAATTCTCAGCAGGCCATCCATGGGCTATAGAGGGACTTACACCTAGAAATGCTCCTTTCCAGTGAGTTGGCCTTTGTGAGTATCCCTTGCAGTCACTGAAGGACTGTTGCCTGTCCAGAACAGACTGTAGGAACATAGTGGTTTGAGTGGTTCAAATTATTTGAGGTCTGAAACTGGTTAGTCACCTTCTATCATTTCTTTAAAACTAGCTAAAGACTACCTAAACTAGACCACAAAATCCATTAATAGCACTACCTACATTGCAGCCTCTATTTATCTTATATTCAGTTTTGTATAAGTGTTCTTGAATATTATGCTCTTCTGAAAAATATGAAAAAATATCTAAAGCATCCTTTTTTTTTTAAACAACACTACTTTCCATAACACAGTTTCTTCTAACAAGTTTTCACCTTTTTCCTGCTCCAAGACCAGAAAAAGCCTGAGAAAATACAAGAATATAGCAGAAGACTTTTAAAGAAATAATCTGTTATAGACGAGCTAAAATGAAAATTAAAGAAGAGCATTTAGATTTTTCCCATACATTGCACTTTCCCCCTTCCCCCTCAGTGTTTAAAGATACATTCAGAACCAAAAGCATCCTTCTTTGGGAAATAAAGTTTAAACTGGCTGAAAACTCAAAATACTGCAACAGAAATTCATCCATACTGCCTCAAAGTGCAATAACCATTTTTCTGGTTTCTCTGTCTTGATGACACCCTCTTCTGAAGCAGACATAAGACTTCTTAAATGAGGAAAATAAGATCCCAAGAACAATCTTGGAAGATGACAGGAGTATCTATGCTGTTGAACCTTACCCTTGTCCCAAAACAAAAACGTGCCTGGGAAATCCAAAAGATCTTAAAAAATTGTAAAAGCAAGTGTGAAATATACCCTGAAAAGCAATAGATTACTTACGCCAATTTAAGTGCATCATACATGAAAACCCCATTAAATTATGGACTCTGATGTTAAAACAATGGTCTGTGTGGTATAAACTATCACTGTGTCAGCAGTGCACAATATTCAGCACTACATGAGCACTGTAATCTGGTGTCTTCAATTTCTTCCACAAACACAGACTTGTTAAACCACTCAATACCTTTCTGAAGCACTTCAACTTAGATTACTTGATGAACATAATATGTTTCTTTAAAAAGTACTTCCTATGAACACCATTTTCATAAAGGTATTAACTGAAACCATATTTTCCTCTCATAAATTGTACTGTGGGTCTGCTACTTAGCCAACATGCTGCCCTAACAATATTCACATGAGTAAAGTGGGATAAAATCCTTTCAGAGGGATGGCATTACGACTATCATCTTGAACTTTTACTTTCAAAAGACCTTTCCAGAAAGCAGGTGATCTATACTTCCAATCTCCTAGCTTATTATTATTTTATTCTTTTTTCTAAAATGTAGGCTTCTTCCACTGATTAGTATTTGCTTTGCATTCCTTATAGTCCTTTTCTGAGGGCAGAAAACAAGCATTATTAAACTGACCATTTGTTAATTCTTCAACATAAAAATCCTTAGCATGTTTGCCAGATAAAACTTGTTTAAATATTTTTCATGCCAACTCAGGAACATACAACCACAAAACATCAAAATGCAAGAAACCTACTTTTTTTTTTTTCTTTAAAAAACCCACAAACCTCGCATGCATAATATTATCTCCTAGTAGCTTCCATATGAAATTATGTTGTTCTGTCAGATGGGAGCCATAATGGCCTCATCCCTGCAGCAATCATTGTTAATATAAATCCCAAACATATTTCTATACTGTTCCAATTTACTCCAGGATGCTATTTTCTGTCTTGTCAAGATGACTGGAGATCAAAGGACTGAGATTTATAAGCTCAAAACTGACAAATTCAGTATTCTAAATATATATGGCAATAGAGAGTTGCTAAATCTCCTGAATCTTTTAAATTAAAAAATATTGCCCATTCTGATGAAATTGCTTACAATGACTACAAGTAAAGATGGTGGCCATTAAGTTTTATCGCAAGCACCTGAGGATCTGTTTGCATGCAATACAAAATCTTCCTTTATTCTCCTGAATTACTGACACTGGCAAATTAAAATGAAGTGGCTACATATGGCAGAAACAATCTTCACATTTACAAATATCCTGAAATATCACTAAATCATAAAAACGAAAGCTGTGGGTTATATATTATGAATGTTGCCTAATGCATTCCCAGCTCAGTTATTTGTAACAAATTTGTGTACAATGGACAAAATTGGCCATTTATTCTACAGCAGCAGCAGCTGGTTCTGGCACTGCGTATCATATCCAAAAAGGAAGTTACAAGTCAGGAAAGCATAATTAACCTTTAAAATGCTGGAAAGATGAAAAATCAAATGAACAAGTTTAAGTAAAAATATGTATTAGAAAAACAATGCTACTGAAATTCTCAGTATGCCCTTTAGTATCAGAACTGCTTTTTTTAAAACACAGAAAAGTGGTGGCTTAATGTGGAAGTCAAAACAACTAGAAGACATTGTACAGTAGGAGCCATGAACCTGCATCTTATTATTTTAATGCCTTGACTGATCCTGGATGTTATGGTAAATGAGGACAGCTGTTGTATTACCTCTACTGAAATCTCATTATGATGAAGGAAAAAACCCCCACAAGGACCTTCCACCTACCAGGGCTAAGATAAATATAAAAATTGGTTTATCATGTGCTCTTAATACTTTCATTATGTTTTTCAAAGCAGGCGTAATAACAGATACTCCTTAAATGCTAATTATCATATGCATTTATTAAAACAACATAAAACCTTCAGTGTTGTGTGACACTTCCATGGAAAGGACTTCAACTATTTCTAAATATCATGTAGTCATTCCTGTCTTCCAATAACCTCAGAGATTTTTTTAAAACAATATCTTTAATGTAATATTAGAACTGCACTTCTCAATTTTTATGTTCGCTCAGTTCACTTTGGCAGTATTTCACCGATGCAGCCTAAGGCTATAGGTAATGGAACATTACTCACTATGATAGCCGGATTTCTTCTGCATGGCGGTTACAGGGCAATCTTTATGAGCCAGAAGAAGCTGTTTCAGCTGTGCCACTTCATTTCTCAGCAGGGTGACTTCATTCTAAAGGAGAAGAAAGTTATATACTTTACCAGGCACAAACTACACACATTTTGAAGGTAAGTATTAAAGTTTTATGGGATTTTCAGTTGTACACTTAGGGGCAGACAAAATACAAGAAGTTTCCATTTGGTACATATTGCAAAAATGTATACATTTCTTTTGTCTCAGAATACAAAAATGCTAGGTGAAACGTGGCTAACTTTATGATTTTCTTGAACAAGTAAATGCTTTTTTGGAAAATACAACACATGTTCTTCCATTTGCAGATGCAGAGTCTACATATAGTGTCATTCAAATGATCAAGCTACTGTAGGACTCTTCTGCAAGGTTTTGTTATGAATTCTAATCATACTACACCTACATTTAATGACCCTCATTTTAATAGATGCCACAGCCACCATTAAAAAGAGGTTAAAAAAATAAAATAAGACAATGCAGAATGATTTCTGGTGACTGTATTTGTACTTGGACTTTGAAAATCTCATGTACTGGAAAACAATTTAATAAATGTTTGGGTTTTTTTCCATATTCATTTTCTTTTTGGCAACCATACATAAAAGTGTCATATAAAGGAATCATTGATAATAATGACAAAATCCTGAAATGTCAGCTTGTGTCACTAAAGCAGAGTGTAATCTGGGAGACAGCAGCTGCAGAAGCTAGTGGCTGGGTTCATTTCTAGGCTGTGCCTTTCCACTATTAGGTGACTTTGAGCAAGGTCATTCTATTCCTTTGTGCTTCCATTTCCCCATTTGTAAAATGGAGGACACTGATACTTACCTTCCCTGTAAAACAGTTTGATATCTATAGAAGAGGAGCACTACCTAACTGCATTATAAATGACAATCCAAATTAAGAATACTATGGCATTTTGATAGACCCATTTTCACTTTATATAGCAGAAAAATGTTTATCTACAACACCAAGTTATCTATAATGCTTTGTGATCCCCTTACCTTGTCACATTATATGCTTTTCATGGGTTATTTTATTTTAAATATAAATTCATTCCAATTGATACTTGAAGTTACTTTTGACTATAAAAGCCTTTGCACATTAGCATAATATACTGCACACATGACATAACTGTTTGGTAAATGTGTATGTTTGTGCATTTGGGAGCAGGTTAAAGAAAAAGCAAACAGAAAAACTGGATTGTAACTAAAATTATTTTGAAAACACAATCTGTTTACTTTCAAGCTAGAAATAAGACAATGCAGTCAGAAAAGAGGTGAGTTACAACTAAAAGGACTGCAAAGTAAGGAAAACAATTTTTAAACCCAGATTTTATTAGGTTTCATTACACTAAGTAACACAGTTTAAAAAATACTGTACCTAAAATACCACATTTTA
The DNA here is from genome assembly GCA_013399015.1 of Galbula dea. Classification (NCBI taxonomy): domain Eukaryota; kingdom Metazoa; phylum Chordata; class Aves; order Piciformes; family Galbulidae; genus Galbula; species Galbula dea. Next base: position 208,659 of record VWZX01004609.1, read on the forward strand.
AAAAAAAAAAAAAGCTCCTCTTTCTGTCCTCTCTCTCAATTTAGACAACAAAAAAATGTCAATCCGTTTTACTTGCAAAATCCTTTTAAACTATTAAGGACTACTTTTTTATTCAGTCATTTTATTGTGACAAATTGCTCTTTTAGAAAAAAAAGCAAGAGCTAACAGAAAGCCAAAAATCTGACTTCATGGATATTTCTAATGAAAGAAGGGCATTATTGCAAACAAAAAAGGTTGCAATGAAGAAATCCCAACCAAAACCCCCACAAATTCTCTACCAGCTAGCGTTACATGTCCTGAAATCTCAAGCAGTTAAGAACGCACATTTCTTCTGCCTCCAGTGCTCAGGCTCCACTTGGTCCACCATGCTATTTATTGAGGAGCCACAAATCTGGAGGCCAAGCAGGCAGCTGCACAGAATTGACATAGCTGAGGAAAAAAAAAAGCACTGCTGCAGTTTTGAGACACTTCTTGATAATCCACAGATGCAGTGACGTCCAAGAATATGAAACATCCTTCTGTTAGTTTAAAGGAGCATTAGCAAAATAACTGATCAAATTGGGAAAAGGACTTCAGAAATTTTCACCTTCATCTCCCACATTTTAAGGAGGAATTTTATACACAAACAGCACACACAAGAATGAAGTCACTGTTTATCAGTGTAAGTAAAACTAATGTTTAAGAAAAATTTTTGAAAAGGCATTTTTTAACGTCAGTTGTATTATAAATGGTAAGAATTTTGCTATTAGAAAAAGCAAATACTATCTTACATTAAAACAGACTTGAAAAAAAAATAACAGCATTTCTATACTAAAACCCCCAAAAAGCTGAGGTATTCTCATTGAATAGATAGCTAGCATTGTTATTAACATAAACACTGTGTGTCAACAGTGCTCTATACAATTCACAAAACATTCCTGAGTATGTCTGCTAGACACACTGTATGTAGAAATTCACAGAAAGGCAATCCATAGCTGTCATTTACATAATACTACCAGTAAGAACCACTTCTAACTGGTAATAAAGGAGGGTTGTTAGAACCAGTTCCTATACACATTGTAGTTTCTTATCATGTATGTGACAGCAGCAAGTCTTTCCATCTCATCCAAAGCATGGTAGTGTGTGGTCATCTCACAGGTGGTTAACATGCTGAAAATAGGCTAACAATAAACACATGGAATAAACACTTCAACAGTTGGCATAGAGAAAGGTTATTTTAAATTTTCACACTGGAAAGGTCCTCCTCATTAATGAGATAGCAAGTCAAACATAGGCATCAACATTTCTTTAAATAACCATGAAATATACCTCACATGCTGAAGAACTTGTGTTTCCACCAGAAAGCAGGTTTCTGGAGGAAAGTATCTGCTTTTACCCGCACTCCATTTTTCAGAAGATACCTTCCCTTCTGTATTCTTATGAAGGTATACCATGTAGTGTACACGATGTTGTTCTTTATCTGCCTCTCTCTCCCGGGATCCAAAATGTATATGTAATCGTGGGACCAGATTAACCCTTTTTCAGCAAATTGTGGGACAGTATTTGTGAAGCATATTTATCAAAACTATCATCAGAGGTATGTAGATGTGACTTATGGGGATAAAGGCTGTTTGTGGCCGAGTTCAACTCTGATCTTCCTGTTTCTTTTTTGACAATTTCAACAAAATTAGCCCTGTATGGGAAAGGACGTTTACTTATGGGCATATCTCTCATAATTTAGCTTTCCTAGAGCAGCTCCCACAGTGTTAGTACAATCAACCACTTGATTGATAATCCTTTAAAACCTACAATGATCTTGGCAGGAAGACAGGCCATTCTTCTATTAATACTTTGCCCTCTAAGATTATTAAAGCAACAGGGACCAAATACAAACCATGTAATGAACTTTGGCATCCGATCCTGCAATGATTGAGTGGCCACTGGGGACACACTGCCCATACTTCCTTAACATGCTGTACAGCATACCATACCCTACAGTACTGTGGAAGGCATGGTACACAAAATTCAAGGTCAACAAACAAGTCAACACATTAGGAGAAAACAGAGTCCACAAGAAGCAAACTAAATAATTTTTAAAAGGTGGGAAACATAAGAAAAACTTACATAGAAGAGCCTAGAATAAAGACAGCCAACCTACCCTAAAAATGTTACTAGTATGATGCAATAGATGGAAATTTTCCCTTAAGTAAAAATAATATTTGCAAAGGAAATTGCATTCCCATATTTAAAGAACAAAATAGGCAAAGTTAATCTACAGAAAGCTGAAAAATATGGAGCAAAACACACATGTCAACCAAGCAAACCTCTTCAAAATCTGTATGTACTCTTAGAAAGCTTCCAGTCTTAAAAACCCTAACACTGACATTAGAAGCTTTTACTCAGACGTTACAAGAAAGCTACTAACTGCACTGAAAGAAGTCAGAATAGTTACATGAAGCAATGCAATGTAGTCCTTTTGGTACTAATCTGCTTTTGGAAATGTGACATAAAATTCAGCTAAGCAGGTTATTTAGATATTAAGCAAAAAATGAACTACTAAACTCTAACAGTCTATAAAACTGTACTAAGGCAAACCTCCAAACTTAAGTTTACTATTAAATATAAAAGTAATCACGGGTCATTACTGCCCACTATATTGATCAGCTGTGTTAGCATGTCAAGTAAAGAATTAATATGGAAATATGGGATCAATTAATGTTTTCACATAAAGTACAGTTTAATTATTTCTCTGACATTCAATTTTCTTTACAAGTCATTCTGATCTTCACAGTTAACGGTTTTGCTTTGGCAGACTGTAAGAAAATTCTTAGTCTTGAATTCACTGAGTTAACTATTAGAAATCTGGAAATCTGTAGGTTATGGTACTTATATAATTTTTGGTTATAAAAATTGGTATGTATAACTTAAAGGCAGTTCACATAACACCAAAAATTACTTTCACTAAACCCCCTGAAATATAGCCAAATCTTTATTGTTCTTTGTTTTTCTTCCCGTAAATCTACCTTCACTTGTTTCTTAAGACTATTTAAGCTTTAGTGCTATATACCATTATGCAATTAATGGATTTACAGTGAGGACTATGACTGTCTTAGAAAAACGTGTCTAAAGACTGTGAACAGGTAGGAGAAGACTATATTTGCAAGAAATTTAACTCATTTTCGTGCACAGTATTATGATTCTTAGGAAGCAGGAAATGATTTAATGTTCACAGAATCACAAAATATTAGGAGCTGGAAGGGACCTCGAAAGATCATCTAGTCCAACCCCCCTGCCACAGCAGGATTCCCTAGACCAGGTCACACAGAAGCGTGTCCAGACAGGTTTTGAATATCTCCATAGAAGGAGACTCCACAACCTCTCTGGGCAGTCTGTTCCAGTGCTCCGTTGCGTGATTAGGAACTTCTTACATTTTACAGTCTGGGATGCTATGTATCTTTAAAGATGTGAAGACGACTGATGCACTGTAATTTTGATTACATGATAAAAAGTAGACTCAATGTGGCTTGCTTTCCTGTTGGTCAAACCAGGACATTTTCTTCCTCAAATAGCAGAAAAGAGAAGTTTTAATAGGAAAGAAAAGATCTGTGAATTTGACATAGCTAATAGCTCTGATAAAAGAACAAGAAGTGGAACTTCAACATTATCAAAATACTTTCCATTGCATTTTCTAAATGAATGCTTCATTTATGCATGACAGGAATTTTTCCCTTCTGTAATTTTCAAAACAAAGCTTTCAGACTTTTTATTTTGAAACAATACTTTGTGCCAATTCTCACGTGCTCCTGGAAAACGTTAAGAAAATATGCTGTAACATTTAATAGTGACTTAAACTAGGGACGTGGATTCTTCTACAGGATGGAAAGTGTGGCCACGTGACAACTTTTCAAGATTGACAACCTCAGATAAGGTGGGAAAATGACTTGCAGCATACACTAGACTACCCTTTTACAGTACACTTCCCTCACTATAGGATATATGCACACTGGGAGGGCAGCGTGGTGAAATTTGCACTGCCACTGCCTGTGCTGTACCTGTTCTGTGGACAAAAGAGGCCTTCAGTTTCCAGTGATGTCAATCTGGCACCTTTCACGAGCACTACATTCACTTTAAAGGAAAAAAAGTGAAGTTAAAAAGAACCAAAGGAAATCAAGCCAAATCTTAACTCACTCAGACTGTGATACAAATTAAGAGCAAGATGTTTTTAAGGTAAGCCTATTACTTTGCTAATAAGCCTTTACTCCAACACATCTTGTCATTCTTGTTTAGTATCACAGTCTGAAAGTTGTTTAAAATGGAACAAAGGACAAAGGAGTACGATCCTGAAGTTTACACATCTTGAAATTGATTTATACCCTTATTTTACTGCTATATGCAATTAGTGCTGAATTTTCAATTTTGACCTGAGCCATCAGTTACAAAACCATTTATATTTTAGATTTCATGCAAAGCTTAAGTTGTATTGATCCAGTATTGCTGTCTAAGAATGGGAAAACTTATTCATTTTTACTTAAAATAAGAAGTATACCTGTAACTGGCCATTTAGGGAGCTCAGGTCCTCTGCTTTTTTCTCCAATGACTGCACCCAGACTTTCCGTTTCTGTCGGCACCTGGAAGCAGCAGCACGATTTCGCTCCAGAAACTTTCTTCTTTTCTCATCGGGGTCTTCATTGGCAGCTCTTCTTCGCCGACCACCTGTATTTGGTGTTTGTGGAGTAGGCTGAGCTGGTGATGCCTGAAAACAGTAAAGTGTTAAAGAAGTTATTGGTATAACACTATTCATGACTTAACCTACAGCATTAGTATACACAATACATCTTGAGAAAAGCATTCACATTTCTAAAGACATTCAGGTTATACACCTTTCTTTGGTGCAAAGCTATGTCATTTAACTCCGCAACGACATCCTAGAAACTTTTACTGCATTTACACTCCTTACCATGCTACATTAACATGTAACATTTGCATCACAGATCTAGCTTTGGTTTAAAATTGCACTAAAAGATGCCACTCACTTCACAGTTAAATTTACGTGACATTTGGCAACTGAATAAAGCCTGGAAGGAATACTTGACACTCAAGAGATTCTTTTACTAGTTCTGATGACACAAGTACTTACAAAGGGAAAACTTTAAAAAGCTTTCCACCCAAGATAGCTTTTAAAAGTTACATTTAGAAGGAAAAATATTTTCTACTTTTCCCAAATACTCTTCCCACAAACCTAGTCACAACTGAAATACCACACAGTTGTTTATAACCAACATATAGAAACTGCCTGACAAATCCTGTCAGTGCCGATACTCACTGATCCCTGCATCTCCAAATAGCAATTTCCTACCTCATCCGTTCCCCACTGTTGCATACCAATACCCCTTACACCCACCCACATATTATGACAGAATCAAATTATTTCAGTATTTTAAATTATACATTATACTCCTTTCACAGCAGTATACAGACTCTCAGCAAAGATTTAATGAATTATGAGATCACTATGACAGATCTTTATAAAATCCTTTTAAGTGATAGTATAAACAGAATATAATTGTCTACATGACATTCACAGGTGCACCTGCACATTTAGTGTAGCACAGTAAGAAAAATTTTAAACTGAACATGCAAACGTCTATTAGTTCATATATTAATCTGCCATAAATTCTAGACAGCTAAGAATAGAAACCCCCAGGAACTCAAATCAGCCCTTTATGAATGTAACACTTGCTATGTACTTTTTTTGTTTTAAAATACTAATTATAAAGGAACTACAAAATAACCAAACAGCAAACTTTTCATCTTGAAACTCTCCTATGGAATGTTATGAAAATATTCTTTTAAAAAACTTAAGGTAGTATGGGACAACTGCAGCCTTAAGAAGGAGATCACTTTACAGTGGGTAACTTTTTCCTCTTTATGCTCCAAATATACTTGTTTCGATCTTTATTTGGTTTCACTGGCCATTCAAAGAACCCGAGTGCTCTCAGTGCAGATGCAGGTCCTCCCAGCTCTGTGCCACTTATGTTGCTTTTATAAAATTGGTATTCTATGAATTCTGAAACTAACTCTCAAAAGATTTTAAAAAGCATTTTGAAAACACATTCCAGTAAGCTTTTTAGGAGTAGAACAGCAGCAACCCTCCAGCATTCACTCAGGTAAGTATCTCTTCTCCAGCAGCACTCCCACTTCCAGTCTGACTTGGAGGTCTTGCTGTTTATTCCCCTGTTCTCATGTATCATCCCAAAGGGACAGCACATCATTCCTAAACTCAGAGCCCTGTTTTCCATTACCAGGATGATGCAGTACACTTAATCACACAGCTCAAAACTCTTTTTGTGGCAGTCCAGAAAAGACCCTTCAAGAAAACTAACATAAGCATGATACCTGATGCAGTAAAAGAAAAAAGTCTGAAGAGTGTTTATGATATAAAATATTAAACAGATGCAGTATAGAAACAAAATAAAAGCACTCAGTTTTTTTCAAATATACATTAACCAGTTGTACAATTTTCAGTTACCACAGAACATCCTGTTAAGGAACTTCAAAAACAGGAGGACTTAGTTCTAAATTTGAGCAGATTGGTAACACCTATTTTGAAATTTCCGTCTTCGAAACTGCATTTCAGAAGCACTTAAAAACATGTAATAACAATATTTTATTGCCACAGAACTACTGACTCTAAGCAGAGTCTGTAGCACATGTTAACCTCTATTTTACAAATCAAGAGTAAAGAAGAAAAATTTCTTTTTGCATAATAAAGATAGGGGCAGGAAGTACATGTCCACTCTGTTGTCATACCGGGGTTTCAGTCGTCGAAGTTGCAGGCTGCTGCAGTGATTGTGGTCGTGGTTCCTCTGACTGAGTCCTAACCAACCCACTTGGATGTCCCTTGGCAGTATCCCCATTTGTTACCTGAGGGTGCTGCTGGGTCAAGGCCGCTTTCAATCTCTGAAAGCAGAAAAAAAAAAAAAAAAAGAAAAAAGAAGGGAAATATTCTATCATGCTAATGTGAGAAGTTATTAATTATTCTGGAAACAGGAGCACCTACTCAAAATAGCTGGTTTTTTTTATAAGCTTTCAACAGTGATCTAGGCATATATCTACTAATAGGTGTCAATTTCTTGCAGGTATGACAATATCAACAAGGCTTTACATAAGATTTCAGAAAGAGAAGGATGGTAAGCTGCATGGAAAAGTAAACAGAAAGCCTCCCTTTTGACCAACTGTGCCCACAAAGAGATGACTGGAAGGCCATCAAACAGTTGCTGAGAACAGTATAACACAAGACACATGTCTTAAAATAGTTTCTTATGATTCCACTAAGTTTAAAGTCTTGACAAATACCTCTACAATTCTTCCCGTGAGTATCTTTAGATAAAAGCCAAGGTCTTTGCTGAAACATCTCAATTAATGCACAAAATAAGAAAAAGCTTCAGGCTGTATGTGAAGATTAGCTTCTATTTAGATAGAATTATGCAAGCTAACTGTTATGCATGCTATTTTACATTAAAAAACTGCTAAGATGTTTAAAGTTCCTCCTTTATTGTACACAGCCACTACAAAGAACAGCAACTTCAAAGTTCAGCTGCACATAACACATTCAAGAGTTACTGACAACTTAATAGAGCACTTTAGACTGCCTGTTGAAAATTTCACTCAACTTTTTGTGAAATTTTAAAACAATAACAGCTAATGTACTCTACCTACAACATATTCTTAAGATTAAATAACAAATGTCATACTAATTTTCAGTAGATAAAATTGCTCATAATTCCATATTCTTAGAATTTCACTAATATTGTACAATTTATCATGGAAATTTCAGTTTTACTGAAGGATTTACCTTACTAGACAAATAACATTAAAGGATGTTTTTTCTAGAGAGCAGTGGATTTTACAGAATCCAAGATTTAGAAAAGATTAATAACAATACATTGCAGTTTAAGAAAATTCTCATACTCCATATCAACATATTTTGGAACATGAACGAAGTACTGTCAAAGAACTAATATTAACAGACTCTCCTAAAAATGCTGGAGCTAGGCTACGTTTGGCCAGCTCAAAGTAAGCAGAAGAATTTGTACCTATCTATATAGATATTCTCTATAACTGTAGTATCCAATGTCTCTCAACAATTAAGTCACTGGAATACAGTCACAGCTCTCTTCTACCTTGTGTGATGATAGGCCTTCCTGGTTCCTATTCTACCATTAGAACAACATACTGCAGATTACCTCCATGAGAACTGCAAAAAGTCTTCAGGTCTGCAATCTGGCAAGTTACATGAAATATCACATCCATATAGTTGACTGTAGCATCTACCCACTACCAGTAGATATGCCATTTGTGGACTACAAAGAGAAGTGAGTAACTCCCAACATTCCTCTGCTGGCTTGCCATTAAGGAACCTTCAGCAGGTGACTTCTGTAATAAGTCTCTTCTGTAGCGACTCCTCTAGATCAAACTGACAACTCACATTACTCCAGGCAGGAACTGTTTAAGTGCACATAAAAATCCAGTGTTAATGAAACTGTTTCCCAACTCATTTTTGTTATCAACCTTTTAAGTTTCCCAGAATGAAGAAGGTGCTTTCAGAAAAGTATACAAGACAAATTTGCAGTGATTTCCTTAGTACTTAACTCTAACAACAAAAAATTAGGATAGGGGCAGACATCAGGGCAGGACAACACAAATTTTTAAGATAACATGTCTGTGATTCTTAGTATATGTACAGCACACTAAAAATCCTACACCCTTATGCAGTTGTTTTAACAGTTTCTTTACAGCATTAAAATAAACTCAAGAATTAACCTGCATCTTCCTAAATGACCTTGGAAAAACAAGCTAATAAAAAAAATTCAGTCCCTGTCTCTAGCTAAACAAGCACAGAAAGGCCTAAGTGTTTTCTAATTGTCTAACTAAAATTACTAAACCCAAACTCTGTATCATCTAATTAATCTGATTACATCCCCCCTAAAATTTTTTCTAAGTGACCTGGACTACCAGGGAAACACATCACTTCCAAATTACTTTAAAACCACAAAAAATTAAAAGAAAGTAGCAAGTATTTAATGTGCATATGATGGTTTTATCCAATATCCTATCCATAAGTTATTAACATCTCATTTTTCACAAAGTATTTTCATTTATTGTCTGAATTACTTCAGAAGTATTTCCTTTATCATAACTTGCTGTTTAGCAGGACATGAAAAACTTTGAGGAGTCAAAATCAAGACAGTAGTGACAGTACACCCAGTTGTATCAAATTTGTTAGTGTGTCCATTTTAACTTCTGCTAAGGTTTTAAGGGCTGAGCTCTCTTATTTCCAGCCATCATTATGGGAGATTTTTAAAGGCTATGGTCTCAAGAAATCACTCAACCAAGACACAGCAACTTGCCATCCCCTTCCACTGCCCTGAGAACTAGAAATTACTAGATTTCATCCAACTCAAGTGTCTGAATACATAAGTTCAGTGATAACAAGCTAACTTCTAATTTTCATGGCAGTGAGGCTTCAGTATTTGTATAGTTAAGTCTGTGTATAGCCAGAGTGTCCGATCTGTTCTGCTCATGACTGCATATGCAAATCTTGACGTAAGCATCCTTCACAAAAATACCCCGAAGCAACACCTGTGAACTCCTAGAAACACTTTGTAGTGTTTGCTTAAATTTGGTTACTCAAAGAAAATGTTTCACTAGTATATCCCTTTCCTTAGTGAAAGAGAACCCAAGTTCAGAAGATCTGGGAGATGAAACAAAACTACAGAGTTTTTGTTGTTGTGGTTTTTTGACGGTGCACACAAGGGAAGTTAACCGTTGTTGTCGAGCTCTGTCCTTTCTGCTGCATTTCTGCGTTAAATATTTGCAAAGTTAGCCTAAAGTTCACCTTATTAAATTTGTGTATTTTACACTTCATATGAAAATGGCAGCAGAAAGTGAAGGAAACAGCACAATACTACCTATATTGTAAAAGATTTATCATCGGGCACAAGGGACGTGCAAACAAAGTAGGCCTTAACTTTCCCTACTGTAATGCTAATATTTAAGCATTATAATTTTGTAAATCTATAACTAAATAAATTCCTTTTGAAAACTACAACGTTAAATGTAATGTACCTTGGCAACAAAAATAGTTTTATATTATAGATTTCAAGGTTGAAATTCAAATAGTTATGTTAAAATTATCAACAAATCAAGAAATATTGCAAAAATCTGAGGAATATCTACAGATTTTCACAGGAGTTTCTGAGTATCCAGCTCATATATTCAAAAGGTTACATATTTTAGAAAGTAGTGCTGGAGTAAAATACTATATGGATGTAGTGCTTCCTGTGAGTAGGGAGAGATAGTAACCCCAAATACAATGAGAATTTCAGTTATAAAAATCAAGTATACTGAAACAAATATTAGAATAAATGTGTATAAGCATTATTACGTGGAGAAACCTGATGACAACCAAGGTTTGTTTGATATTATTTGTTTAATAAAGGCAAACTAAAATTGGTATTTTCACATAGCTAAATAGCTTTGAAGTCTCTATTAGCAAGCTTTAATTGTTCATGTATGTCCTCAAATACAAATCCTCACCGCATCTGTCAAAATTTGGTGGGACTAGATCACTCCATCAAGATCTCACAGAAACAAGATAATATGCTCCAGAAACGATCTGTGAAAAACTCAGAACCATATTTCATATCTGCCACAAAAGCTCATCAGAGTAATAACCCTCCTTCTCCTGGGTGTTATCCTACCATCTGCTGCTCTATTACTTATCTTTATTTTGCAACTAATTAACAGCATAATCTTCTAAATTCAGCAAGTTAATTATCATTATTGTGGTCTTTGCAGCATCATCAGTCCTTATGAAGTCTTGTCTCTCCACCCCCAGAGAACATATGAAAATGAAGTAGGTTGTGAGAGGGTCTGTTTCTTTAGAGTAGGCTCATTAGGTGTTTCCTGATTAGCTCGGCATGCAGAGAGACAGGTCAGAAGAATTCTGCTGAACACAAGGTCCCATGCCGGGCTCCAGCAAGTTAGTGTTGGTTTCTGAACATTTGCCAAGAAGCCCTCTGTCACTTCTCAGTAAAAACCTCCTGCAGAAAGCCTACTGGTTGCCCACTGTGTGCAAGGTATTTCTCAGATTGTGACAAAAGGTTTCATATGGGTAGGAGGAGACGGAGGGAAACATTCAGTTTTAAAATGATTTTTTAAACTTCTTCAGAAATTTTTGCAATCCATGTAGAAGGGTCCTGAACATTAAGTTTGCATCCATAAGCTGTACACTCAAAGAAAGGATGTTTCACAACTAGGAGTAACTCACAGCTCACATTTCAGACACAACAAGATAAGAAGGAATTCTGTAATATTTAAAATCATGCATCCTTAGTAAGGAAGGGGTTTTTTATAATCATTATTTTTAGGTGGGTTTTGATTTTGTTTTGTTATAAACACAGCCATTGCATCTACTGCTAAGGCTTTCTAAAATAGAATCATAGAATAGTCACAGCTGGAAGAGACCTTGAAGATCATCAAGTCCAGCCCTTGTCCTAGCCCTATCAACTCACTAAATGATTCCCTCCCATGCAACATCCACCCATCTCTTAAAGACCTCCAGGGATGGTGACTCAACCACCTCCCTGGGTAGCCTGTTCCAATGACTGACAACGCTTTCAGTAAAGAAATTCCTCCTAATACCCAACCTGAACCCACCCTGTCGCAATTTGTATCCATTTCCCCTCATCCTATCACTCTCCACCAGGGAGAACAGACCAGTCCCTGCCTCTCTACAACCCCCCTTCAGGTAGTTATAGAGAGCAATGAGGTCTCCCCTCAATCTTCTCTTTCTTGGCTAAACAGACCCAGATCCCTCAGTCTTTCCTCATAAGACTTATGCTCTAAGCCCTTCACCAGCTTGGTAGCCCGCCTCTGGATTCTCTCCAGCACCTCAATGTCCCTCTTGTAGTGAGGGGCCCAAAACTGGACGCAGTACTCAAGGTGAGGCCTCACCAATGCTGAGTAAAATACCACAAAACTCACCTGTGCGTTTAATTTTACTTAAGTATGTGGAATTTAGTTTCTTCAGCATAACAACAAATATCAAGTCATGTCAGAAAAATTGACAATTTCTATTAAGTGTGCCACAGAAATCAGAAATGCATTTTCACTCTTATTGAATGTGAGTCTCATTACAAGATACAAGTATATTTTTCAAAGAAGAGCAGTAAGAATGTTACTATAGTAACAGTGCCTTTCACAGGTGTGCATGAACCATCTATGTTCACCACAACAATTTCAATATCGCACAATACAATTAAAATGCAACCTAATTTAGTGTATTATTCTATAGCACTGAAACATATACAGTGCTATGTGTGTTTGAAGCAGACACTAAGGTTGTGCTTAACACATTCTTCCACTAAATTCCACTAAAAGCTGTTTCAGTCAGTGCCTCTTGCAATAATGTCACCAAATACAAGGATTTAGCTCACTGCATGGCCAATTTTTAATTTTGTCTCTCATTAGTTTATTTTTTTTTAGCTCACAACTTCTTTTTTCCACCCAGTCATTATTTGTTGCAGTTGGTATTCACTTTTTTGCTGTTTCACTCAGTGAACCTGTTCTCACATGCAGCTGTCCCTCTATGGAATTCATGTCATCATTTAATGTCAGGCAACTTTAAAGGTAACCAGAGAAAAGAACATTTCAGCAAAGAAAGAACACAGCTCTAGAAGTGACATCTCAGTAATTCACTTTCCATGAATAACCCAAACTGTCATGTGACACTTCAGACTAAAAACTTTTATCAAATATCGAAAAAAATACACAGTTCTGATTATTATGCATTAACTTGGGACACTCTAAGAACACTTTCAAATGTTGAAAGAGAACCCATTTGTGAACTGAAAGTCTCCAAAAGCTGTCCATAGTGGGAAAAAAACTATACCCAGCAAGTGCATTAGTTCCTTCTTCTTTAAAGGGTTTTAAGACTTCCAGGACAGCTGAAGAAAAACTATGTTATAGGAAGGCATCCCTACAGCCATTACCAAAGATGTCCTCTGCCAGTTATTTTAAGTTTTAATCTTCAGAAAACAAACTGTCAGTTACTAAAGGTAATTAATGATTTTACATAAAGAACTTATGATGCTCTATGTACAATCTGGTATATGTAACTCAGAAGGAAACAAAAGATACTCAAAAGAAGTGTGTTTTTCCACATTAATAAAAATACAGAAATTAAGTGCACCAAATCAAGAGTGATCAGGGGTCTGGAGAACAAGGCTTATGGGGAGAGGCTCAGGGAGCTGGGGCTGTTTAGCCTGGAGAAGAGAAGGCTGAGGGGAGACCTTATCGCTCTTTTCAGTTACCTAAAAGGAGGTTGTAGAGAGGCGTGTTGGCCTCTTCTCCCTTGTGACTAGCTATAGGACTAGAGGGAATGGGTTCAAGCTGTGCCAGGGCAGGTTTAGATTAGATATTAGGAAAAATTTCTTTACTGAAAGAGTAGTGCGGTGTTGGAATAGGCTGCCCAGGGAGGTGGTAGAGGCGCCATCCCTGGAGCTTTTCAAAAAACGGGTAGATGTGGCTCTTCAGGGGATGGTTTAGGGATAACAGTAGTGTAGGGCTAGCAGTTGGACTTGATGATCTTGAAGGTCCTTTCCAATCATGATGATGTTTCTATGTTTCTAAATCCATATTTAAATAATTAAAACTCCACAGCATTAAGAAATAACGGCACTACATTCACTAACTTGATTTTTATCAAATTAATTCTCACTTTCCCTTAAAAAAGTCTACACAACAGCAATCTTTTTTAAAGAGGTAAGAGAGAAATGAATGATTGATATGAGGAATGAAATCAAAGCATGAAGTGTTTTTTCTTATTACTAAACCCTAAAATACATTAGTTCCTTGAAATGTCATGCAAGAAAAGAACTGCAGAAATAGTCCCTGTAAAGAAAGGCACAAAGCACAAAGAGAAGTGCTGTGTTCCTCCCTGGACAGAGCTGTATCAGATAATAATTCAGCAACATGAGGATACTGCATCTTAAAGTGACAAAGTTACTGCAAACAGTCCTTCATGAATTTTTCTCAAGCTCTGAAGCAGGTAAGTCTGTGTCAATTAAGATTACCTTGAGACAGTATTGTCATATATATGGTAGTAGAAAATGCAGAATACGGTATTAGGAAGGCATAGTCTTTGACTAAAAGAAAGATTCAAACAACAATGGTCAAAAGCATATACAACAAAACCTCTTGGACATACAAAAAAAACACATTAACTTTCCAAATGTTGCTTCCTATATAGTACCAAACTTACTTTAGTATCTGAGGAACAGTTGCAATGTTGCAAACTATTCAAGCATGTTTTCTATTTGCTACATATTCTATTTCTACAAAGCAGTATGGGAAATCCTGAAATATCTGTCTATATAGAACAAAAGATTACTCCAGATAATAATACTACAACAAAAAATAAAAATGCAACAGCCAAGATGTGGCCTCAGCAGTGCCAAGTAAAGTGGCATGATCACTTTCCTAGTCCCACTGGCCACATTATTTCTGATACAAGTCCTTATACTGTTGGCCTTCTTGGTCACCTGGACACACTGCTGGCTCATATTCAGCCAATTGTCGACCAACACCCCCAGGGTCTTTTTCTTCCGGGCAGCTTTCCAGGCACTCTGCTCCAAATCTGTAGCATTGCATGAGGTTGTTGTGACCCAACTGCAGGACCTGGGACTTGGCCTTGTTGAACCTCATCCTACAGATCCAGCCTGTCCAGATCCCTCTGTAGATTTTTCCTAGCCTAAAGCAGATCAATACTTCCACCCAACTTGTTGTCATCTGCAAACTCACTGAGGATGTACTCAATCCTCTCATCCGTATCACTGATACAAATATTAAACAGGACTTGCCCCAATACTGAGCCCTGAGGAAGACTACTTGCAACTGGCCACCAATTTGTTTTAACTCCATTGGCCACCACTCTCCGGGCCTGGTCATCCAGCCAGTTTTTTTTTTTTTTTACCCAGTGAAGAGAATACCCATCCAAGCCATAAGCAGCCATTTCTCCAGAAGAATGCTGTGGGAAATGCTGTCAAAGGCTTTACTAACGTCTAGGTAGACAACAGTCACAGCCTTTCTCTCACCTTGCCATAGAAGGACATCAGGTTAGTCAAGCAGGACCTGCCTCTCATAAATCTATACTGACTAAGCCTCATCATCTAGTTATCCTGTATATGCTGTGTGACACCACTCAAGATGATCTGCTCCATAACCTTCTTTGGCACTGAGGTCAAGCTGACAGGCCTGTAGTTCCCTAGATCCTCCTTCCAGCCCTTCTTGTGGTTGAGTGTCACTATTCTGCATTTCTGTGATTTTGCTAATCTCCAGGCAACTGGGACCTCCCCAGTTAGCTAGGATTGCTGATAAATAATGGGAAGAGGCTTGGTGAGCACTTCTGCCAGCTCCCTTAGTACCCTCCTGCAGATCTCACCCAGCCTCACAGACTTGTGAGTATCCAGGTGGTGTAGCAGGTTGCTAACCATCTCCCCTTCAGTTATAGGGGCTTCATTCTGCTTCCCATTCCTGTCTTCCAGCTAAGGGTGCTGGGTATCTGGAGAGAAACTAGTACTACTGTGAAAGACTGAAGCAAAGAAGGCATTCAGTACCTCAACCTTTTCCTCACCCTTTGTCAGTACGTTCCCCCTTCCCATCCAATAAAAGATGGAGACTCTCTTTAGCTCTCCTTTTGTTGTTAATGCCTTTACAGAAACATCTGCAGTTGTCTTTTACAGCATAAGATAGATTAACTGCTAGTTGGGCTTTGGCCCTTCTATTTTTTTTCCCTATGTAATCTCACAACATCCCTGTAGTCCTCCTGAGTTGCCTGCCCCTTCTTCTAAAGCTCATAAACTTTTTTTTCCTGAATCCCAGTCAAAGCGCTCTGTTCAGCCAGGCCACTCTTCTCCCCTGACAGTTCACTTTATGGGGACAGCCTGCTCCTGTGCTTTAATTCCTTCTTGAAGGATGTCCAGCCTTCCTGGACTCCTTTGCCATTCATGATTGCCTCCCAGCATGAGGGAGAAATGCGGCTATGCTAGGCAAAAGGACACAGGAAGTGCTCCCAGCACTCTGCTAACTTAAACATAAGAATAAATCCACAAATTGGAATATACTGTTAATAGATAAAACACTGAACTGTGATGAAACGCACACTGTTCACTTATTAAATTTCAGCGTAATAGCTTATATTTCAACTTCAAATGTGAAGCATTAATGAAATAAAAAGCAAACAAGTAGCTGTAAAATAAATATTAAGTCTTCTGCTGGCTTAACCAGAACACAAGTGAAAAATAAACCTAACTACCATTCTACTTTGCAGAATTTATTATGTAACAAGCAAAATTATTTTCAGTAGATACAAGAAAAGGAAAGGACTTGGCATTACAAAGACTTAAATTAAAAATTAAATGGAACTTTACAGTTAATAAACCATCACCTATCTGCCATCAATACATCACATGGTATAGTGAGATAGTTTTCCTGCTGGAAACTCTTCTACATAAAATTTCTCATTAAATTGCTTTTACTTTAGGAATGATAAGAAACGAAGTTTTTTATTTTTGTGAATAGGCACTACATAAAAGTAAATGAGCATAGGAAATATACATAATTCTGATACTCTTGAATTCTGCTCATGCTTTATATCAAGCAAAAAGAAAGAAGAAATATTGCAAATACCCTTTTTACAGTCTCACTTAAAAAAAGGATAAGCAATCACTGAATGTGCATATATTAGCTAAATTCTAACGAGAAGACTAATGAGACTGTTAAATTTTAAGTCTAATTATCTCTGTTTTTCTTTGCATCTGAGTGATTGCTTCTTCCAATGTGAGACTGAAGTCTTCACCACATACATGAATTTCCTTCCCCAATTTAAAGCTTTGTAATCACTCAGTAATATGTTTAAAAACCTAATTCATTGCCAAACTAAAAAAATTGCATGGAACCAACTCCTTCTTAATTTCACAAGTAGAATTCTGTGCATGAGTCTGCCGACTCTAAGGAATGTACAATTTCTGAGAAAACACTTCTTGTTTTCATTCTCTTACATTCTTCTCTCCTGGATTTAAGATCTCAGATCTGGTTACACTTAATTCCTCAGCTGTTAAAAGATTTCTTTTCCCACTCCTAGGGGGACAAGGATGCAAACAAGAACAAACCTTCTTCCTGTTTGTCCATCTATTTTAAAAGTCATTGTGTTCAATAGAGGAGGAAATGAAGGACAACCTGACAGCATTAGCCAATGTAGTGGTGACCAGCTCTTGTCTTGGTGCAGTATTTGGTGAACGTGCTCTAGTGTGCTTACTATACTAGAATCCCATTACTCCAGACAGCAGAATAATTAGTATTCCCAAACTCACTGCCTTTTCCATATTGTGGGCTGAGGAAGGAAAACGGGTAAGAAAAGAAAGGGCACAGGTTCAGGATGAGAGAAATGAGATACCAAAGAATGTTAAGGGCAACCTCCCACTTATCAATACTGATGTACAAAAATGTATTTTAGCTATCAGATATTCCCGACTCTTTTTTAGCATGAAGTAAGAGTCAGAAGAGAAGCATTACTTTGCAAGACACATACTGTTTACAGAAGCATCTTGTAAATACACAAGTGGGTTAATTACTTTTTATTAATGAATTTTCTATTGCTTCAGAACAAAAAACACCCAAGACAGCAAACCTACCTAATGTTGCAGAAAATTTTTCAAGGAATTGATTAATTCAAATTACTACCATAACTGCATCACAAATACATTTATAAAAAAACACAAAAAAAACCAACAAAAACTTTCTGCTTGTTTTACTTCCGATTTTCCCAATTAATCCGCAAACTCCCCCAACACAACTGAAACATCCTCCACACAAAATTTTCTAACTATCAGTAATACAAATAATTGCAAACCATTTCCCAAATGGACTATATTCAGCTGAGATTATGAAGAGATTGTTAAAAAAACCCTTTTTCTTTTCCTAGTTTTTAAAGAAATATCATACTCTTTGGGGGAACACATTCTGTTTCTCTGAAGGTGATGTTCAGTGACAACATGTTACTAATCTTGTCTTTCTTCCAACTATCATTTCCTATCATCTAGTACAAAGAGCAAGAAGGAGCTTAGGTAAAAAGGTAGTTCATTTGAAAGAATGATTGAAAATAAGATCAACATGACCATTAACAACAGAACTAACACAGGCTGAAATTTGAAATAACTAAAATAAACACAGCTGTTCTTTCTTCTGGTTTTTTTTTTTTTTTTTAAAAATTAAATTTTTACTTGCAGAATTTAGACTAACAAAAGAAAATTAAAGTAGTTTTAAAAAGCAATAGAATTTAATTAATTTCTGTAGTTACTCTTCTTGAGGAATAATGGAGTTTTTTCACTTACCAATTTAGCCTCAGACTGCACTGGCTGTGGGGAGGAAGGCCCTGGGATTCCTGGGATACTAGGCACCATGGTGACAGGTCTAACAAGCTGACCAGATAAAGTATAAAAATGAAGAAAACCTGAGTATGTTATCATAATAGAGAGCATATGACAGCACTACCCTCTGAAGCCAAAACAGCTATCAAGCTGCTTAAAACTAAGTTGTATGCTGCACTTAATGCAAATCTGCTCCACTTTCAAATCAATACAGCATCATGCTTACTTACTGGAACTGCAGCAGGGACATGCACATTAGAATTTGTGATAGATGCAGGAATAGCAACAGGCATGGTTTGTCCATTAGGAAGATGTAACAGCAGAGGAAAAGGACCTGGAACTGGACTGAAAAAGGAATGAACTATATAAAAGAAAACTTATCCAGAGAAGAAAACAAGTTTACACATTTTAAATTGGTTTGTTTGCTTATAGTTGTAATGTAATATTTGGAGATCAAAAATATGAACTTAGTGATGTGGAGAACATGGAATTATATTTCACATGTAGTGAAAGTGGTATGCTTCCTATGAGTAAGCACCACATTATACCAAAGCATCTCAAATTTGCACATTAACTGCAGAAACAGTAACTGGAATAAAACAAGACAAAAGTATTTTCAAATTCAGTAAGAAAACATGTTACTAAGATTCATGTAACTTACACTATTGGTCTGTTAGAGGATGGAGCCTGGGTAATAACAGTACTGGATGTTGGTGATGGTATTGCCTGCTGAATGATAACACTTGAGTCAGAACTCGTAAGTAGTACATTAGGAACTTGTAGCGATGCTGGACGAACTATTGTTGATGTAGGCTGTGCGGTCTGCTGCAGTGACACTTCCTGAGGAAAGCCAAAAATTAATCAGGTTGTAAAATACAATTATAGACTATTAATTCCAACTGTTAAATCAACACAGTTTAATAGAAAAATCAGAATTTCTATAACATTATGCAAGTAGAAGCAGTTAAACAATTAAAAACATTTTTTAAAAAATCCTTTGGATGAATCATTTAAAACCATCAAAGTGAAACTGTTCCAACAACTGTGATTTTAGTTTTATGACAAACCCTGAATCTATTTATGCTAGGCTACTATTACTTATAATTCCATTTTGATCAGGTATTAAGTTAGGGTTTTTTTGCCAAGAAACCCATGGCAGTATCAGTACTATCATGTTTAACCACACTGTGTAAGAAAAGCAGTGTCCTTATGTAAATTTCAGTTATAGTTCTGGCTTTAAACAAGAAAAACAGAAGAGTTTTATGGTTTAGTCAAAAGAAAAAAAAAACCCAATTGTTTTTTAAGCCTTCATCCCTTACCCATGTACTTCTTTACTAAGTAGAGTGCTACTAAGTTAAAAATACTTGGGAGTGTTACGTTCATTAGCAATTAGGTAAAGTACCCCATCAATTAGAATTAGTACCTGCATTTGCTGTTTCTGAAAACCTAGAAATGCCTTATTCTAATCAACACTTTCCTTCTCAGGAAACTCTTCCTATTGTCAGACTTTTCAGATAGTATTTTCCCAAGTTATTTATTGTTTTGATGCTAGCTACTGCAACTAATGGCACATAAACCCACACTCTTAAGATCAGCAGACTTTAATTGCTGCACTGTTAAACTGTAACTCAGAGAACATATCATACCTGCATCATATAAACAAGATTGATTACCATTTGCTCTGACTGGAGGTTAAAGTTTCTAAAATTCATCCAAAGCTTTAAGTAGCAATTGTCTTAGCTGTCTTACAGACTCTTTTTTAGTTTTTTTATATATATCCACTGCAAAATGTGTGTGCTTGTCTGGGAACTTCACAGAACTATAACTGGCCTGGTGACCTATAGGCTTACAAAAAGAAAGGACTTGAGAGTAGTAGTGAGTTGTATTGAGGAAAGGAAGCATTTTTTCTTTAGTATTGATCTGGTGTATTTATAAATGTTGTAATACTTGGAACATAGCACCTAGAATTACAGATGAGCATTCAGTCAAAAGAAGAAAACATCCTGTATGGAACTGAAAAACAGTAAAAAAAACACAAACAACTAGGAAGAGCTGACTAACGCACATTCTTAGGACAGGATTAAACACTCCTTTGCACATAAGGAATTCGGTATAACAGCTATATAGACTCTATTCAGTGATAAGAGCTACATGAACTATAAAGAGACTTAACTGATTTGACTCCCTAATTCTCCCCTATAAGGACAGGCTAACAGATCTGAGTTGTTAGCCTGGAGAAGAGAAGGCTCCAGGGGGAACTTACAGTTGCCTTTTAGTAATTAAAGGGGACCTACAGGAAATCATAGAATATTAGAGGTTGGAAGGGACCTAGAAATATCATCTAGTTTCAACCCCCTGCCAGAGCAGGATAACCTAGATGAGGTCACACAAGAACGAGGAACTCTTCATCATTTGTATTTGTATATAAATGTGTATACATACATTTCATTTTATTGTTATTCTTCTCATTAAAGTAGTTTTGGTTTTCTTTTCCAATCTACAAACAAGACTGTCTGTCTCTTATACAGTATTTAAAGGGAGCTGACAGGAATGGGAGGAACTCTATCAGGGAGTGTAGCAATAGGCAAGGGGTAATGGTTTTAAACCAAAAGAGGTTAGGTTTGGATTAGATAGTAGGAAGAAATTCTTCAGTGAGGGTGGTGAGACACAGGAACAGTCTGTCCAGACAGGTTGTAAATGCCCCTTCCCTAGCAGTGCTCAAAACCAGGTTGGATGAAGCCTTGAGCAACCTGGTCTAGTGGAAGGTGTCCCTGACCATGGCAGGTGGGTTGGAAATAAGTAATCTTTAAGGTCTCTTTCAACCCAACCCATTCTATGATTCTATGACTGGGAAATCAAGAGGAAAGTGTAAGGGAAGCATACTTGCTCTGATAATGTTTTGGGAAGGGTCAATTCACAAATTAATACTGTGGCATTCTCCACCGGTTTCAGATTCACCCTTTACTGCCTGCTGTTTGCCACTGTTAGTTGTGCCATTACTGTGAGCAAAGAACCACCAGAAACTCCATCCCCACTGCAGGGATCTGACACAGGAACACCTATATTGGCCCCTTACTGCCAACAGAGGTTTAAGAGCTCTTTCTTGTTCTTCCTTTCACTGAAACATCTTGACAAGTGGCAACCACATTTACATAAAAGCATACCTATAAATATAAATTTAGATATAGGAACATGACAGAATAAATAGCTATGGCAAGTAATTCCAATTTCCATAAAAAAGGGGAAAGACAGTTGGCTAACAGCAGTCATGGAGCCATGTATATAGCTTTAATATAAAAATGTAAACTAATCAGTCACATTTTCAACAACAGTAATGCTGTAATAGCCCATTCTGCATGGGTTTGCAGTGGAATAAGAATAGAAATAATTGATTCATTTCACTGACTTTCTTTCTTTTTGTACTCTTCAAGAGAACTCCATATGATGAAAACACTCCAAGTTGCGTATTGAAGTTATCATTACTATTAAACCTTCCGTTTCTTCTTTACAGCGATGGTTCTAAAACTGATTCGACTGTGAAATCGTCTAGAGACACAATACCTCAGTTTTCCAGGAGTATTCAAGTAATCACTAAACAAGCAAATGACTGAGATCACTACTTTTAAACATACTGCTATAGCTTAAGAGTATAAAATTTGAAACAAAATTATCTGGTGGTTAGCTTTGAAAGACAGCCTGTTCATCCACTGCTGTTGTACAAAACAATTTATGGTAAAAAAAAAAAGATAAACAAAAATGCACACATGAAGAGTCACAAACTGTTGCCATTATTTTAAAAAAAGAAAACCAAAGAAACTGAACCTCCTCTGCTTTTTTTTTTTTAATGAATGATGATGCATAAAACAGAATAAAGAATCTCCTTAGCTTTTTCTAACGTAGCATGAATATTACATTTGATCTCCTTTCTAGCTTTACTGGATGGCCAATGTGACACAAAAATAATTGCGGTGACAAAACCTAACTAAAGAATGGAACAAATTAAGTACATATCTACAGAAATATAGCAAACGAAAATTCTTTTCCTTTCAAACAGCTAAGTAGTGTGGCTATCATCATCTACAGCAAACTTGCAGATCATCATCAGATTTGAAAAATAATCTCCATAATGAAAGAAAGGTTCTGACCTTTTCATCATTGGTAGTAGACTCTGGATGAGGTAAGGGACTATCTTGATGAGTTGTCTCTACAACAGAAGGTTCTTCAATTTTATTTCTTATAATTGGTGTTGCAAGAGGAGACAGATCTAGAGGCATCTAGCAGCAAGAGTGTAAAACAAAATTACTCAATCTCTAAAAAATTAAAACACATTAAGAAAATGTAGACAACTAAAGAGAAATATAAGCTTTATAACAACAGAAAGGTGCTGATGTTTGGAAGATCTTGATGCAGATGCATTGTCAGTCAAGGCTATTTTTCCAGCATCTGCACAAACACCAATCTTCAGTAACATTTTGTCTTTCAACACTAAATTATTTTCTTCTTGAAAACTAAAATCCCTCTTACAGTTTTCCTTTCCCAAGAGTCACAGGAAAATTACAGCTGAGGAAGGACTGCTACACTTAAAAATTACAGTTAAAAGACAATATTATCCTTCTATAAATTATTGTATCGCATGCCATGAAGCACAAAATCCTAACTGAATTTCCAAATGAAGAAAGCTACTGTGGACAATTAATTTCAAAACTATTTCAGCAAATAATTATTGAAAAAGCAAGTTTCATATTACTACAGTTAAAATACACCAGGACATCTGAAATGCCACAAAGAAATTAGGTTACAAAAATACTTAAAGCAATACTATACATTTGAAAACCTATAGTCCTGTCTAGTCTGCTATCGAAATATTTTTGGAAGAAACTTCTCTAAAAGTCAATCTTGTATTTACGTAATTCCAGATGCTTTTTTCAATTCAATTCCTGGTTTTCCTAAGGAATATATTACTAATGGACAGGGAAGACTTAAAAATGGAATCTCTTCATGTTCATCTGAATATGAAATACCACAAAAAAAAATTTAAACTCCCAACCTCCTAATAAGTGTGTTACTACGGTAAACTTTTCCACCCCTTGCCATGATTGCTTATCTATATTAACCAACCAGAGATATGGCAGGACCGTGTCCCTTCTCATAACACAGTGGGCAGCTTGGAAAATTAATCCCAACTAAAGAAATTGTTTAAATGTTTAAAATATTTTGTAATACCTATAACCTCCTCCTAGGCAGTGGTGAATTACACAGGAAAAAAAAGAGTATTGGTAAATTAGTTTTACTGTATGTAGAGTTTTAAGAACAGTTAGCATATATTAAAACAAACAAACCAACCCCCATGGTTTGGAATAGCTGCAGTAACAAAGCAAGGGTGAGGCTTTGTCAGGAAGAGATAATAATCCATCCTATTACAAGTACCTATTAAAATCTTCAGTGAAACAAAGAAAACAGAGATACTGATTCTGCAAAATCTGTATACATGACTATAAAAACATATTTTTTATCACTGCCTATAGATGTCAACTAACCAATCAACCAAAGGCAAAATTATTCAAAGGAGACACCAAACGAAATTTTTCATTTGTGTTTAAATGTTTGGGCCCCATACCACTTATGACTAGGAAGCACTAAAATAAATAGAAGAAACCACATTTAATTATATGGGAAGTTCCTCATAAAACCATGAAGTTGCTAAACAGATATAGTTCAAATTTTTCTTGTACTTCAATCTGTACATTAAAAAAAGTAGATCAGTAATTTCTAGGTAAAAGTGATTTCAATGCAGTGAATATAATTATAACCAAATTACTGACCCCTCTTTAAATTTAGTCATTATTTAATTCTCACTACTATGACTATTGATTCTTAGAAAAACAACAGCATTTTAAAACTGATCAAAATAATCAGTGTTAACAAACTGTTCTTTTCATATGGGTTTCTTGCAAATGTTTTTTCTTTCTGCAAAAACTCTTTCCATTTCAGACTTCTCTTTTGCTTATTCGGAGCCTAACAAAATTTCAGTCAAAACTAATGATTAACTTCCACAGACACAAAATTAAGACAAGTCAGTGTGTCCCACTGTCCATGCTAATGATGCAAAACTAATCAGGTAAATTAACTTTCAGAAGACTAATGTTAAGACTTGTATTTCTCTCCATACAACAAACATAAGCAGCTGACAAATAATTACCAGTATAGATTAGAAGGCAATATATAAAGCTAAAGTTTGCGCTTTTTTTAATGGATTAAATTTAAATTTCTCATATGAAAAAAGCAGAAGCTCTGAATAGAAGTTTTTTTTACATACTTTCTTAATGTCATCTTCAGAAGCCTTTTTAAACTCATTTTCAAAAGGACTTGCTAATTCATTGAATAAGCCAACTTCTTCACAGTTCTTCAAGAATCGAGTTGGTGTTGGTGTCTGATCTGAAATAAAGTGTATAAAAACTCCACTTATTTTTAAAATACCATTTATGAACCTACTTGTCATAAATATTTTCCAGAACAAAAGCAAACAGAAAAAGACAACATGGTTAAGAAGTCTTCACCTTGCAAGCAAGCCAACCAGAAGGCATACTCCACCTGCTGGAGACAAGCAACTGAAGTTTGCAAACCAGTAAACCCCTAATAGTTTTGGGAGGGTATCAAAGCATTTCTTCTGTCTGTGTCCAGAAACCAAAAGGGAGCTATTCTCAAGTGCCTCACTACAGTGAGCAAGAAGGCTATTTTCATATAAAGATAAGGCCTAAATGAAGGCTTTAACTAAAAAATAATTAAAAAAAAATGCACAGCTCACAGACAGTTTCCTTCTTTATTCTTATATTGTGAAACCAGTAGTGATTATTTTCAACTGCTTGTAACTTCTAGAAGGAAGTGGGGTATTGTACACAAGATTGTACTGACTCCCATGATGCCTGTATAGTCAAGCTGGAATCACAAGACTGCTGGTATCTGGATAACTATTGCATGAAGCAGTTTCAAAAAAAGTCCTTCTATAAAGTTTGTGGTACTATCTAAATCCCTCTTAAATCACTATTATTACCAGGTCAAAACTAACCACAGTGGCCACAAAGTTACATGCATTTAAAATACCATGAAGTGGTATTACACGCACCTTACTAACATAAGCTGGCGTTTATGACTACAGTTCATACTCTAGAATGTGGCTGCAAAGAGACGGACACTGCCATGGTTTCATTCACAAACACCAGATTATTTGTCAGGTTCCCTTTCACACAGTATAACTGCCAAGGATCATGGTTAGAATTTTAAAATGTGTAACTGCTGGTTTAACAGCAACAATGTTTTGTCTGCTCGTCCTGAAAAAATTTGCCACTTCCAAGGAAAAAAACCACACCAAATCTGAAAATGCCACAAAGTCTTTGTGAAGTTCATTTAGGCTGTTCCACCACTGAAAAATACCAGTCTGACTATAACTTTAGAATAATTAGCATGAGCTATATTCATTCAAGAACCGTAAAATTTATAATGCAATCAATCATCCATTGGTGATTACTTCTGATCCTGGATAAACAAACATAGTTCATTACAATGGACCACAGGTATACCATGAATTCAGAGGTGGAAATACAGTAAATGTTTTTTGAATTTAAGCTAAAATTAAACCAGATCTTATTTAATATTTTTTCTATTATCCCACTCAAACAGTAATAATTACCAATTCATTCATCTAATGTCACCATAGTATGTAAAAACACTATTTTAAAGAGACAAGTAATATCAGTGAATAATTAAAATCTAATCTAGTTACAGATCCTCTTACACAAAGCCAATATTAGTCTGTGTTCTTACTGAATGCTTATTACATACTTAAATCAGATATTAAAGTACTGATAATTTAAAAATGTTTTATGATCTCTCAGATCCAAATTTCCTTATGGAGAACAATACTGACTTCAGCTTCTGGCAAAAGTTAATTATGTAAGAAAATACTGCTCAAGCACACACCGCAGACAACTATAGTGAACAAAACATTTCATATTCTCTTAATGTAGGTCTATGCATTATGTTCAGAAAACACATAAAAGGTACGTCCATTCCAGCAGAAAAGTGAAAAAAAATAGTTATAAAAGTACATACTAACCAGCCACAATGACACTATCATTACGAGCCGGACCAAATTTCAGTGTCATCTCATGTTTATGTTTATGGACAGCCAAATGATCCTCATTGGTAAAACGCTGCAGCAGAAAGTTTTAAGAAATAGTTGTAACTTTGAGTGCGAACAAAGTAAATGCAATTCTACAGAAAGTCATTTTTACAACACGTGAAACTATCATTATTACGCTAACATCATTATTACATCTTAGACAGATCTTATTCCTTGGCAAACAGTATCAAGCAGAAATATTATAAAATTTAAATGATGTTCACAGTAACTAAACAGCAATGATATCAGGGAAATGGCAGTGTTAAGTACCTGCATTCATCAAAAGTCCAAGATAAAATTTCAGAGTGCTGCAGACTTCATCAGCCGTTAGCAAACAGCCATTTGCTATACTAATGGATCTTGACAGTATTTAGTAATTGATTACCACTATCTGATTTCTGTATTGTGTGTATTATCACAATAATGAGAACTGATCTGTTATCACAAACACAGACCTCACTGTATTTAAAAGCATTAAACTAAACTATAGTTCCTGCCTCTGACCATTTACTGCAAAGATAGAATGGGAAACAGTGGAACAGTGTCAGAAAACTGAAAAGCTGTGAATCAACTAATCAAGCATTTTGAGGGTGATGAGACACTGGAACAAGCTGCCCAGAGAAGCTGTGAATGCCCCCTCCTTGGAATTGTTCAAAACCAGACTGGATGAGGTCTTGAGTAATCTAGTCTAGTGGAAGACGTCCCCGTGCATGGCAGGGGGGTTGGCATTAGGTGATCTTTTAAGGTCCCTTCCAACCCAAACCATTCTATGATTCTATGATTTTAAAAAGCTCAAGTTTTCAGAAGTATGTCAGTTTTGTGCATAGCTCCCCCCAAATTTGGGGTACATTCTATTAAGAAAAAAAAAAAAAAAAGAAAAAGAAAAAGCAGTAAGCAGATAGACTAGGTGCTGCAAAATATTCTTCCTTGTACTAAATGTTTCCAAATGTTTCTTTTCCTAAAAATACCTTCTCCAGAATATTCAAATTCTTACTCTGTGAACATTTGAGACCCAAATTATGTTTCTGATTATTCCACAATAATTTAAGTCACTCCACATATATCTTGTAACAGATATACACCAAGTGCCATCTCAGAAAACAATACAGAAAGCTTAGTTGACCTCAGAGTACAGTCATCCAGAATATTTCTGTGAGAAAGGGCAATTGTACATGGAGCTGAGAAGGAAATTAAACTAGAATCACTGAAAGACTGGGTAATACAGGCCAGGCACCTTTTTTTTTTTATTTTGGTACTCTGTTGCCAAGGTTCCAAATGCCCAGCTCTCCATAGCTCCTGTGCCTTATCTCTAGCTACAGTTTAAGTCGGAAACTTTGGTGTTCTATCAGACTAAAAGACTTAAGTATATTCTTCTGTCCCCATCATGTGATGAACAGGCTCTTTCAGAGGGAATAGGATCTCCATATCCTGACTCCCTCTATTCTATAGTATGAGCTGGCATCTGGAGAAGCCTTGTCCATTTTCAGGTACATGAACTTCTCTCTTCTCCTTCACTGGAACAATGCACTGCAGTAGCTCCATGACACATTTTCTATGAGATTTAATTGCCAAAACACTTCTGACAGAACTTACAATGAAAGGAGATTCAAATAGCATGGGGACAGACACGTGGCTTAGGAGAAGGCAGCCTTCTTCTACTACTTTTGATGTCTCTGAACATATTACACATAACAAGAAATCTTAGTCCTTTCTCACTTTAAATAAAGAAAGCTCCATTAATGTTACATTAATGCTGTCATTCACCATAAAAACCTAAGTTTTCAGAATAAAAATGAAAATATTTTGAACTCAAAATCCAGATAAATCCAAGTGCATTAACATAATGGAAAAAGACAGCTTGTTTAAGAAATCATTTATATATAAAGGAAGCAGGAATGTCCATCTCATGCAGCAGATAATGGATGGCATTTTCTCAATAAACATAGAAAAACACACAAAATGGTAGAAATTCTTGCTGTCACGTTCTTTACAACAAAATAGATACTTTCTACCAATTATCATAAATCTCCTTTTTATCAGTCTCTAGAAATACATTTCACTGGTTTACTTTCATTTGATCAACGAGAATAACCTCCAGTCAGACCATTACCTGGCCACATCCAGGGGCAGTGCATAAAAAGGGTTTGTCATCACTCATATTCCACAGGTCGTTGTGCTACCTGTATTAAAATGAGAATGGAACAAAATTTTACAAATATTACAACAAATTATCAATACATCAATATCTACAGCACATTTTAATATTCCATGGGCAAGATTTTCTGGCTATACAAAGAATCTAAATATCCAAGATTCAAGTAGATTCTGGAACTCTGTCAGGAAGGCACATGAAACACAACAGAGACATAGTAGGTATTGAACATACAACTCAGTTGGAAAGGCAAGTACTCATATGTAACTTAACTAATGCAAAAATTGTCTGAAAACATAGTAAGACAACTCATTACTGAAACAAATACACATTGTAATAATGATACAATTCCCACAATTAGAAAAGAACAAAGCAGTACACAATACCAAGTAGTCAAGGATACAGTGCCAACAGATGAGAAAAAGTGGTTCATTCCCTAATGTTTTCATAATCTTTAAAGCTCATTTTCAAAGATAAGTTAGCAGATATCCCTTTAGGTAAACTGTGTAACTTTAATTACAAAACATGTACTTTATAGTGATGTTTCAGCTATACAAATAAATTACCAGTAAGTTAAACCTATTTAAGAAAGAAGTAACAGATACTATGCTTAGTACTACTTTGCATACTCACCATACACATTAATACACATACCTGCCAGATTTCACATATAAAGCTCTTTCACAGGGCAAACTATCATATCCTCCTTTTCATGGCAATGAACTGTAATTGACAGAATACATTCATTATTATGCACGTTAAACATGTAATAATACACGATTTTGTAAAGATAAATGATATAATGCCCACCATTTACTCATGAAACACAACAGTTTTTTAAAGAAATGGTTTAGTTCAACATGCCCTCTAATTAGTTATGTCTTCTCTCAGACAGAAACAGATGCTTTTACTCTCTCATCCTGCAGGCAAAGAACAACCATCACAATGCAGCGTAATTCCACTTCAGGAAGAGAAAGAGGGACACAGATGGAATGGAGCCAACCTATGCTGGACAATGCAGAAAACTATGTGGATGCCATGACATCAATGACAAAAAGTTCTGGTACAATGAACATATAGAACCAAATAGTGATAAGTAACTTATCTGAACACTAAAGTTACCTCATTCTAAAGTAAAGTAACCAGGGGTGGGGGGTGAGGGGAGAGATGAATGTACCAAATTAGCTAATTAGCCAGGAGATGACAAGAACTCTCAACCCATCTGCACCTTTAGCCTGGAGGAAATACATTCATCTTTAAATATAACTATTTGTATGGAGATCTAACAATGTTAGTTCTGAACACTGCTTAGCTTGATGAAGCAAATAAAGATGAATAAATATGTCTTTATGATTAAAGATCATAAGCAGAATAAATCCATCTCTCCTCCAGAAGGTTGGTCATGGAAAGTTGCAAGGCTTCTGAAACTGTTTAACTATCCTAAGAATGCAGACCTTTGGTACATTGTTTAGAACTAGACACAAGATGGATGAAGTAAGCAAAAGCAAATAATTTTAAGACTTAATAGCTCAGAGATCTGTAGGGAACACACTACCTTCTCATTTTGCCTGTGCCTGTATGGTAAAAAAACTACTGTATAGATTTTTTCGGATATTACTTCAAGGACAAAAAGATCCCAGTGTCCTTGGTCATGGACATTGAAGAGGAAAAGCACAACACTGAGTATCAGAGATTCCAAAGTGTCACTTCTAAATATATGCATTTATACAGAATGAGGATACTAAGCTGAGATCATAAGCCAAGAAGAGAAGAATGGCTGCCAGAAACTTTCATAGTCTTTGGCACTGAAATCTCATGGAAATATTTATGTCCTAAAGAAAGAATGCCAAAGCAAATTAGGGATGGAGACTGTTCTGCTCTTCTTTGCAAAGAGCTTGTAACCTGTCTCAAGTTTCTGAAGAGATATTTCTTGAACTGTTCGAACTATGAACTTGGTACTGTTACAAATAAAAGAGTATTAATAAGGTTATGGGCAAGTCTGAACGCTCATGACTAAACCTTCAGGGTAAGAAATAATGCCCTTATCAATGAAGCATTAGGATCTTTATATTATCTGGAAACTCAACAGACAATTAAAAGCTATCCCAAGAGCTTATTATCCTTGTTCAGCTCTGCAACAGTCAGATTTTCTTAAAGGCAAGTTTGAACCTAACAGAGTCTGCCTCCTTTAGATCTCAAAAAGAATTTGCTTTGTTAAATCTTAACTGTGGGGCACCATATAGCTATATATAGCTACAACATGCACATATAGTATGAGTAGAAGAGTTGTATCCACATCAGATATGTCTGAAGGTGTACGAAAATGGGGGGGAGGGAGTTATCCAAAGGATGGTGGTTTTGATTAACAAAAGTGCATATAGAGAATCTTTTCTACTCTGTTACTATAGCGTGTTGTCAGTCTTTGACAAGTACATATTATCTCAGCCATAAAATCTACTCCATCCATACAGTTAATATTTTTTCTTTGGTCATAAGCTGTGAAGAGCTATTTTTCAAGTCTGCTCATTTTCTCTTTTAAAGGAAAATTACCAAAACACACATCTGCATGTGAATTCTGGTTCTGTGTTTTGGTTTATGAAGTCTGTGAATTTTGAATGTCTGATTTATAACCTAAAAATCAATCCTTGGGGGAAAAAAAAAAGTGATATCCTCCTGGTAAACTTTCTGGAAAAAGGTTGGAAAAATACATTTCCTGATCTTTGTAATATTATTTGACTGCAATCCACAAGAAATTCTATAAGATAATGCTTTGTAAAGGGTTCCCAGCTAACATTTGGGGACAAAAAAAGTAGTGAAATTTTTGCACTTAAAGGAGAAAAGAAGTTCACTCATGTATTCCAACAACACCTTGGACATTATAAATCTAAACAGAAACTGGATGTGACAGGATAGGAAAACAAACAGCTCACATTCATTAGTTTAGCCAAATTGGTAAGGATTGTATTTACCTATTACAAAGACAAATGCAAAGCTTACACCTAGAATGAAATTAACTCCATGCAAGAGTGTAGGCTGAGAGCCAGCTGGCTGTCAAGCAGCTTTGGGGCAGAACTTGTAACTCCTGGTGGACAACAAACTGAATACAATTCAGCATCATGTCGCTTGCAGCACTGAAAACTCGGGGCCTACAGGGCTCAATTAGCAAGAGCATAGCAATTAGATGAAGGAAAGTGATTATGCTCTTTTATGTGGCAGTCGAGGCTACAGCTGGACTGCTGCATCCAGTTTTGAGCCCCTCAAGACAAATGATGAACTGGGGAGAAATCAGCAGGAGCCCCACCAAAATAGTTAGGACACTGAATTATTACATACATGAGGAATGTCAGGTAGCAGTTTGTTCAGCATGGAGAAGGAAGTCTAAAGAAGGATCTACTTGCTGTCTTACTTAACCTAAACGTCACCTTGACAAAAACGTTAGTCACTTGACTAAATGAGAAATGAATGATGTAAACTGCTAACTCAATCACTAGAGATGAATATGAACCTTGTGCTGTCACCCAGGCAACAGCAAACACCTTGCCCGCCCCTAAAAATTGGTTCCTGAAGCAATCCAATCTGAATGTGAAACTTCAGGCTTAATTTATCTCTTCAGATAAACTGAACTACAACTTTCTTTTGCAAGCCTTCCAACCCTAAGTTCCTTTCAGTAGCATACAGAAACCCACAGACAGAGGAGTTCTGAGTTACACTGAGAACCAGGATCAGATCTGAGCACGGGAAAACCATGAAATAATTTCAGCAGTATAATTTCGTACTTAAACCAGCAAGTAATCTCACTTTTTTGGTGTCTGCTCTATCCTTTCAATGCAAAAGCAAAACACTTTAACATCATGCCTACTTAAGTCATAAGCCTCTGCTACCACTTTTGAAAAGCAAACAGTAAAATATACAAATAAATGTATATACATGTTTATATATAATACAGAGAAACAAAAACAGATTTGCAAGCAACTTACTAGCGTTTAGGACAGTGTGTTTTTTAAAAAAATGTTTCTATAAAACATCACAATAATGTTTATCTAAATGTGCTACAAAAATAGCTTCAACAATTATTTGCGTATCTTTATAAGGTTTTAATTAACATCTTAGATACACTTACTGGAACCTATTACTGCATACTCTGAGGCTTGCTTCTAAAATACCTTCCTGTAGACAATTTGTAAAAGAATAGGATCATACACAGACTTAAGCAATGTCTTGTTGGCTTATTTTACTGGTAAAGATTCTTCTGTCTTTTCTTAACTCCCTACATACAAGAGAAAGAAGAACATAAATGACATCTTGTTTTGAGATGATTTTCTATTAAACATTTAAATAGCTGTTTAAAATGTATACATATTGATAATCCCTGCAAAAACCCCTCCAAATTTGCTGAGAAAAATCTCTTCATACATACTCAGTAAAGATTCATCAGACTCGTAGCTAAAGCATCTGAAAAATCTGTATAAAGCACGTTGTACAAAAGACCTCTACACACTAACCTGCTCACGGAGAGTACAGTCTTAACCTGTAATTTTTTATTTTAAGCACTGTAGCAGTATGGATACTGCCCTCCTGTACTGTCAAGGCTGACAAAAACACCATTGAAGAGAACAGCCTGAACTGAACACAGAAGATACAAAGACAGACAACATAAAAAAACCCAAACAAAACCAAAACCAACCAACCAACCAGGAAGATAAATCATTCCAATTTTAGCATTCCTCTACTGGAAAGCAAGCAAGAAGAGATACACATTCTCACAAGTGTGCCGCCCCTCTAAACTGGACAGATCACAGAAGACAATCTGACAGTCTGCCAGTTACAGTAGTAGCTGATTTATCTATTACTGCTTATATGTGATGCAAACCCAAGTTTTGCAGCTAGACTGACAACTTGCATATGACTCCAACACAAGAAACATCTGTACATTCTAGTTTAAAAAAAAAAATAATGCCTAATACAGTTTTTGTCCTTTAAAGCAAATCAGAATTACAGTGGTCAATCAGCATTAAGTCTCCCTTGGGGTCTATACATTACGGACTACTTATGTTACAGTATCACTGATGTACTTCCTATGGATGTTTGCATTTCCTCAGGACCAATCATGTCTATTCAACATTTCCTTTTATTCTTTACATTTGATCTGGGATTCTGCTCCTTTTTCATATCACCATATCACGGCTAGGCTTCGCGAATGAAGATTTGGGAAGGGCTCTACCCACGTTTGTTGCACGCATGTTGGTGGCTAAAAAGGCCAATACGCGATAGGCATGTGCGGTTGCAAAAGACACAGCAGAAAGACTCCTTAGATGATGAGTTCTGCAAGGCACAATTCTTTCTGCACTGTCTTTTCTCCTCAAGGGTGATCCTGCGTGCTTTCTCAAAAGCATCTGCAGCGTTATAGATGGTGTGTCTCCAGGCCTCTGTATAATGAATTATTAACACCTTGCAAACTTTTCTGTAGATCTCATCATAGTGCGTAACTACTTTAGATAGAGTAAGATTTTTAATATTTTACTTTAAAGCTTAATTTTATAACAAAACTGCCACATAAAAGGTCAAGGTCCAAATTCTCCAAAGTCTTTATCAACTTCGATAGTTCTACTTGAGGTGCATACTTTTTCAACACAAAAGTGGACTGAATGTATTTGTGACAGTAAAGAATAAAACATTCTCTTAATGACTATTTGAAGAGCTGAAGACAGTGTTTTGATTAGCTCCATACAAGAATGTTAACAGACATGGCTATGGCTCCTTTAAATGAGGGGGGTAAACAGCAGCTATTTTTATTTTCCAAATTTAAACACTCCAAAATTGAGATTTCTCATGCAACCAAACAAATCAATGCAAATCAAAATGAACAGGGCACCTTTTATACTTTCAATACTACATATAGCATTGCACAGCATAAATTATAATCACCTCTCACATTTTCAGCCTATCTTTATTTCCAGTTTTCTTTAGAGGCAGACCTGCAAGTTTTGCTTTCAGTAAAAATAAGAAGTTAGTAGGTAGGTAGTAGATGGAAGTTAGTAGATAAATTAAAAGAAATGTTGTATTTTGAAAGAAAAAAAAATTGCTCCACTTACCTGGGAGGACTGGAACAGCTGTTTTTTCAGTTTCCTATAAAACAAAAGAAGAAAGGTGAAGCAAAAGTGGTGTAATTAATACTTGACCATTACGGTCCATTTTCAAAAGTGTTATGACTATATTTGTGTAATGCTGTAGCATTCCTAAAAACTACAACTGAACAATGAAGAGAAAGGCAGAGAAAAAAACCTGAAAAATAACACCATTACTCCTCATAAAGAAAGTAGCTCAGTAGATCCTGCAAGAAAACAAGAAGCCACAGTCAAGAGTACTTAAAGGTTGTAAACGTCAAAAACTGGCCAAGAGGAAAATGTGATCTCCTTCTTCACACTCCACTGCCTCATAAAACGCTTGTGCGATTTCCTAAAAGACATATACTCTGTTTTTCAAAGAGTTCTGGGGAAGAATAAGGAAGAATGGAATGCCTATAGCATAATGGTCAGATTTTTTCTTTGAAGTCAAACACTGGGCACTTCTTGCTGACTTTATCAGTTAACTGCTTGTAACTTATGTCTAAAGTAAATTCCATACCTTCCATGGTTTGTCTAAGGTTCTATAAAGAGGAGAACATCTGGACAAGAAGAAAAGACACAAGAAGTGAGGACAATCACTTTACAAGTTCAAGCAAGCACAAGAAAGCCAGCTGGACAGATAGTCACGTAAAGTGAAACAGAGCAATTAAGTTACTTCAGTATTGCTGAAGGAGCAGGCTTTTTCCACATGAAGGTACATTTCCCACAAACCAAGAGCACTAATGGAATAAAGAAAGGTCCTTAGGCCTAACACTTCCTGCTGGCTGAATACGGGCAACACCTAAGTCAACCAAGTATTTTTCAGAGGCGCCTTGATCTTTCTTTGACTTATTGGAAATTGATGCTGTGTGAATACAGCTCTTGCAGGTAAGCAAAACCCCAATGAACCTCAGAGAGTAAACAGGCAGTAGTTAATATTGCACTGATACGTTCACAATTTGCTTAGAGAGATATTGGGACTTAACTTCTCCAGCTCGTTTATCTAGCTTTAAACATCTTAATGCTGGCCATCAACCTAACAAATATTGGAAATCCAATCTCCTTTTGCTGCATTACTTTTAACAAAATAAAAAAAAAGCGTAACAAAAGTTACTTTATTTTTTCAGACGGCATTCCTAATAATTATAAAATTATAAAACTGAATACAACAATTAAGAATTTAATTTAAAAACAAATCTTTAAATATATTATAAACATGCCACTACAAGACTCCCATTGCTCTTTAATACAGACAGATCTTTTTCTTTCCTTTAGGCAATAATTAAAAGACAATTGGCATTTACCTAGAAAGGGAAACATACCATACTGCTTGGAATAACTTACTGAAGAGAAGCTCTTATCTGAACTGAAGCACATGGAAAAGTTCTTGGGCTGAACTGAAACTGACACAGAACAAAGCTGGAAACAATATAGCATAAGTCTCTAAAAATTTTATTTATTGTGTAATTATTAAATACGGACTCATATTTCTATCACTAACTATACCCAATGCTTCCTTAGAGTGCACTTCATTGATTTGAAACAAATGTAGTTAAGTCATGCAAGAGGACAATGATAACTTGCAATCAATTATTACAAAAAAGAAGATAACAGTATAGAATCATGTTTGCTCCTTTGAAAAGAGTTAATGAATTTATATACAGAAATTCATTTTTAAGTTATTAAAGCTTCTTAAGAGCTAAAAATGTGCACTTGTAAGTTGTTTAAACTAACAGGGGAAAAAAAAAAGATAGCTGATGACAGAAGAGGAATTTTAGGCACTAGATATATCAAGATTTAATTAAACAAGATTCAGAAGAATACTACATTTCAGGCTGTTCAACACTTTGTCACAAAAGAGAAATAGCATGAAAACTGAAAATATTTATAAAATTATGTATGATCAAATCTAAGACCTGAAAGCACCTTATGTTAGTTGCTGCATAGTGTAGAAGTTTCTGGAAAAAAGACACACCAAACATATCCATATTTCTAGATTTCAAATCAGGATAGAAATATCAACTACACTGTGAAGAAGATCAAAGGCTCCGCTAGTTAATTGTTAGCATGCAATATCAGTATTAAAACATAAATTCATAATAGATTTTTAAAAAGCTGCTCCACTCTATGTAGGCACTAAGGGTTTTTTATTTCACATTTCTTTTGATGCACTATATAACAAGCAGTCCCCAAATTTATCTGTTTTTAATAACACAAGTTTCCAATTTTTTTTCTAGAATGCATAATTATAAACACTAAGAGAATTCAGGTGAATACCTAACTTGATCATAGTTTGTCCCTCTGAAATTATGTCTGCAGCTGGATGTCCACTAACAGATAGCAACTTATGCTTCAGCAGAAGGCTGAAGGAACCATGAACAGAACACTTATGGAAGACAAGGACCACAAGGAAGTGTTCTCCTCATCCTATCAGCCAGTGCTGAACTTAGCATCTAGCACAGACCTAGTACTGTTATGATCTTAACTTTAGGAACATTTGTTTTTATTAACTCTACTCTAGCTTTAGACTCAGCAAGAGCATGGGACACAACATTCACTGCCATGAGTAAAATATGACAAGAAGCAAACAAAATCATTAACTTAAAAGGTGGGAAAGAAAATAAACTTTGGCCATATTCAGGGTCACTTTCTGGAAAGCACTGGATGATTCAAGATTTCCAGCTTTTTTAGAATTTCTCATTCCAGAGCAAGGAAACAGGTGACTGTCACTATCTGAAGGTAAACATCTCTAGAAGAAAAAGAATGAAAAGCAAATGATTGACACAATGCATGGATGGGACACAGAAACATGCTCACGGATGCAAAAAAAAAATTAGAACGAGACTGCAGAAGCAACATGGCAGCACACATACCTCCCAACTCCAAACATCGATTTGCACTATGATACAAAACATTTGTGCCTAAAACATCGTGCAGCCATTATTCCTTGAGGGTCTGTGTCGTGTGAAGCTTTCACATGAAAGCTTTAGACATCTTTTATTAAGACAATTTGAGAAGCACAATGCATAGTAACAGGCAAAGTCAATATACCGAAGGGCCATGGCCATGGCTAGATCCTAGGTAGGCCAACACCTTACCTCCGTCTGGTGCAACAAAGCTGTTCTTACCCTCCTCTCCAAGCACACCCATACACTGTAATCCTTTCGGCACCCTCTGCACCAGCACCGGGTACGGATCAAAATTTCTCTCCAAAGCAGAAGATGGATGCAGGGAGAAGCCTCCTTGGAGCTGTGCAGAGGCGCAAAGGCCAGGCCTAGCTGCCCCCTTCCTCCCGCGCTCGTCTCCTGCCTTTCACCCCCCGCCGCGGGCCGGACCCGGGGCAAGTACCGGCGACGCCTGCACGGGGCATCCCGCTTCCGGATGCGGGGCGCGAGGAGGTGCAGCCTCCTTCACCCACTCGCCTCCCCACCCCGCTCCCTCGGGGCACCCCCCAGGACTCTACCTCCGGGCAGGTAACGGTCTCCGCAGCGCCGGCAGAGCCGCCCAGCCCCGGCTCTAGGGGCGGCGGGAGCCGCAGGCCGCGGTGGGGGAGGGGGCTGCCGTGGAGAGGAGCGGCGGCGCCATGTTACTGCCTCCCGGGTATCCCCCGCCTACTGCCGAGCGGGGCCGCTCCCTCCCCTCCGCCCTCGGTGCGCTCGCCCGCCCAGGCGCCGCTGCAACGCTGAGGGAGGAGCCACCGTCGCCGCCGGGCCCGACCGCGCCGCACTGGTGTTTACAAACTCACCTCGGGAACGCGGGCCGAACCGCACATTAAAGGCCGGGTCCCCCACAGGCTTCCGTCACTTCTCGCGATACCTCAGCCGACATCTCCGTGGGCAGAGGGGATGTGCGCGTCACGTGGACGGGAAGGCGGGGCGGAGGACCGCGGAAAGCCGCTGATTGCACGCTGTCGGCGGGGCGTTTGGGAACGGTGTGGCCGGAAGCGCCAGATGCCTGAGTGTAGCCCAGGGGCTGTTGCGAAGCGGTTGCAGCTAAGCTGTTGCCGCTGGGTCCGCCCAAGGGTCGGTGAGCGAAGCGCTGCCTCCCGCTTAGCGCTCACGGCAGCTCTTGCGCTGGCGAACGCACGGATTCTGCTTCTCGCTGCCACCGCCGTACCTCCACCGCCTATTCCACTGCTACCTGGCATTCAGAGCAGGAATACTGCTCTGTCCCTGCCAGGGGTCCCGAGCGGATGTGGCTGGCGGAAGGCTTCAGTGGCCACATGTGGGCAACACACCTACCACGGGAGCCAAGCTGAACTGTGTGCGCGATCCAGCATGTCGGGTAAAGCTGCTGCTGAGGGAGGACTACTGCAGCCATGCTGGATAGGGACCTCAAAGGATGAGGCACCCATCATCTGCTACGGGTTCTGCAGAAGGCTCGCAGTTGCTGTGAGGGGAAGGCAGCACGAAGGTAGAGACTTAACCACTAGAAGTCTTGTCTCAGTGTCAGCACCTGATGCACTTGTCACATCTAATTTCTGGAATAACCCACCCTCGAAACCAATGTAGTGGCTGTACTGCTTTGGGCTCCTCATCTCTCTATGCATCAACTTTCATGGCAGGTTCTAGGCATGTTCCTAAAGCCACGGTTCTGCTAAAAATTCACATTATTTAACATTGCATCAAAAATGCTGCACCACTGCACAATGAAGGGATGCACCTAAATTTTACTCAAAAGGAACTAGAAGCGTTTTTGGATTAATTAAAAAAAATCATAATCATATATGGCAGCAGTTTAGCTCTGAATCACAGACGAAGTTTTAATTGTGTGTCTGTGTATCATTTGGAACTGTGTTGTTATGAGTCTTAAGAACAGGTTGCCCAGAGAGGGTGTGGAAACCTCATCCCTGGAAACTTTTAAGACAAGGCTTGATGGGGCCCTGGGCAACCTGATCTAGTGGATGGTGTCCCTGCCAGGCAGGGGGGTTGGAACTAGATGATCTTTGAGGTCCCTTCCAACTCTGACGATTCTGTGATTCTTAAACTGATCTGTGAGTAAACTATGAATAAAAAAATACTTCTGAAAAAGTAGTATTAGTTTCAGTACATTACATTTTATATAAGATCCCCTGAACTTGCAAAAGACCCTGTGATATGTTTCATTTCTTGTAAAGTGTTTTGGTGAGCACCACACAGTACTTTTGAAAGAGTTTTTTTGAGACAAGATGGGATAAAACCCACAATTATTCTTTACTGTAAGGAAGTTGCAAAGGGGTCAAATGTAAGTACAAAAAGAGAGGAATAGAGATCTTATTTCTTTCCAGAGCAACTAGAAGTTGTATTGGAAACAAGTATTTTTTAGTGGTTTAGCTCTACCAATCACATAGCAGCATCAGGCTTGAATACAAACAAAAAACTGAACTGCAAGTTATTTGCCTTTCCTCAGTATGAAACTGGAGCAAAAAAAGCCAGGAAAAGCAACAAAATGGAAAGGATGAACCACTTTTACCTGCAGCAGTAACTTAAGAGCATAACTGGTAACAAACATTTCCTTCATCATACATTAGGATTAGTGATGTGCACATCACTTTCAGAGGTAGAATGACTTCAAGTCTACTAGGACAGCAGGCAGAACAGTTACTCAGAGACCATGCCTCTGCTTCAGGTGACTTCAACACTAAAACATGAACACAGTCTTTGGATCTGGAGAACCTACAATATGAATATTCACAAGTCTACAATCACTAAGGGTCAGCACAGTTTGTGTCAGAAGAAATTGTGAAAAAGGTTTCAAGAAAGCAAACCCCACAGTGTTACCTAATGGAACTTTGGTTTCTGACCTATGAAAAAAACTCTATATAATAAATTCTTATGGAGATCAAGAATCCTTTATCTACTGCTGCCCAATCAGTGCAAAGAGGTTACGGGGTTGTTTTTTTTTTTTTTTTGGGTAGAAAACATTGAATCTTTTACAGATACATAGTTGTCTCTTCCATGAGTATTTTTGGAAAACCAGGAGTACCTTTTGTGTTTGTAAGACCACTCAAATTGATAGAGCTGTTCAAGTGCTCATGTAACCGTTGAAACTAAGCTCTGTTTTTCAAGAACATGGAAAATAAGAGGAATAGAGAAAGGAAGTCAATGTTCTTATTGAGGTTATGGATCTTCCTTCTATGCCAAAGACACAATTACAACTCAGCAGAACCATTATATATGCAAACAAACCACAATTTAACAGAGCTGGAGCTAGACTTGATCTGAAGATCCTTGTTTGGCCAAATCCCAGTAATATAGAAATATGAAGATTAAGCTAGTCCATTAGACTAGTCCACAAATACAGATTGCCACCTCAGATGCCTGCAGAGCTCTCTACAGTATTGAAAGAACAGAACAAAGTTAATCACCTACCAGGACAGCAGTACACAGATGAGCTTTAACCTAGAATTCTAGTAATAATTATCTACCTTTCATCCAGAGCAAATGCATTTTATGTCAGCTCTAACAAAATAGCTTACAAGAATGGATAATACTAAGTTCATAAAATAAACACTGCATGAGCAGACTATATGGAAGGCAGCTGCAATTATGCTTTACCTACTACCCACCCCTCTCACCTCCAAAAGCCCACTTCCAGACCTAGTTATGTAAGGCATTAATACTGTGCTACAGCTGAGTATTTAAAGATGCTGTATATTTTAAACTCCTAAACATCACAGATATAAAAGGATACTCTCTGCATTTACACAGTAACTTTCAATCCTTTTGAGATGACTATTTTCTCCAAGAACCCATAGGTAATTTCTCATGCTAGGTCCAAGTTAGGCAACATGAATCACAGAATCATTTAGGTTGGAAAATATCTTTAAGATCGAGTCCAACTGTTAACATGGCCAAGTCCATCACTAAACCTTGTATCTATGGACACCAATTTGGTATTTGAACAGACAAAAGTTCTTACCTTCACATTTCACTATCTGAGAGCCACTAGTCATTTCTCCATTTCCCTACGGATATGCAGTTTACAGTAAAGTATTCTAGATTCAGTTCTGTAATTACCCATTTAACAGTAAATGGCTTGTAACACTTGCTCACCTTCTTCCACAGTTCAGCTTATATTTGTCAAATGATCTGATTTAGTATTTAATATTCTGAAAAAAGTTTAAGATGCCATCACCCTCCTGCCCAGATTAGTACATGGTAGCACAGAGTATGTGTTAAGTGTAGACAACACCATAAATGCATTTGGATTGTTAAAAGACAGATAATACAAGAAGCAAAGCTTGACACTGCAGATATTCTGTTAATAAAAATGCTTTGATCCTACTGCTTTTAAAAGAATTTGAGAAGTAATACAAGGCTGACTTTGTAAAAATAGGAAGACAGAAATTCTGCCTTTTAACTAGGTGATGCCAAAAATGCAGTAAACTAAGAATATAACAGCAACGCACCACAATTAAAAGCCTTGGACCAACCTAAAGCAGTCATTAGTTTAGTTCAGCCAGGACGCTACTGGTCAGAGCCAAGTGGAAAATTTTTACCATGGTGATCAAAATTTATAGTATGACTGAAAAAGGATACAAAGAAAACTTCCCCATCACTCTTTGTGGATTTGTTTTTAGCTCTTTCTCTCAAGAGATGCCAGCACACCTTATGTGCCAGCTAGCCTGAGAAAAGGCAAACTGCACAGAAACAGGTCTGGGTAAGTTTGAAACACAAATGAAGGAATAAGGCCAGCAGTACAGCCTTTCACATTTAATCTGTGCATCCTCTGTTAAATCAGTGTGCCATGTCTTTGAAAGACCAAACAAGCAACATTCCCATACATAAATAAAATGCTTGACTTGAAGTCATTGTCTGAAGGGCCCTATGCAATGTAATTATCAGGAGAAATCCATGGTGACTGAATGAGAAGATGTTGTGTTCCAGATATGCTAACGAGAAAGATAATAAATGCAGGCAACAGGTTGACAGTTAAAGTTGTTATCTTTAATGAAATGACTTTGGAAATA
Organism: Galbula dea; assembly: GCA_013399015.1. Taxonomy (NCBI): domain Eukaryota; kingdom Metazoa; phylum Chordata; class Aves; order Piciformes; family Galbulidae; genus Galbula; species Galbula dea. Next base: position 251,515 of record VWZX01004609.1, read on the forward strand.
GCATCAATTTCCATGACACCAACATTTTGGGAGTCCCATAAAATGCAGAGTTACATTCCAATGCCAGTATCACAGGCAGATCTCCTTTCACATGGCAAATAGGATCAAGAAAGCAACCATCAGACAGAAGAGACCCATAGCTTCAGACAGGGCGAATCCCAGGATAGCATATGAGAACAGCTGCTGCTTCAGAGAAGGATTTCTAGAAGAAAGTGAAGGTGTAAGACCTTTTTATCTTCACAGGATTTTTCTCACACAGTTAAATGCATTTCACAGATTCAGAATCTGATACTTCCTGGCTACAGACTCCATAACAGGAAAATCCAGTAAATCCAAGCAGAAGTCATTTTTAGCGAGGATTTCACTGAAGACAAACGAGTTGGTAATTAAGACTAGATTCAGCTTATGCAGCTTGTATATTGCTTTTCCAAATGAGCACAGTTTTTATGACTACATTCATATATGCTTTTGAATTTGAATTCTCTACATTCTCCCATGCATGAACTATCAGCACCATGCTTTATAAATCTATCTATGACATTAGAACAATACTCCAAGGAAGTTAATAACATTTTAAGTAGCTCTCAGACACACAGAAGAACAGAAATCACCTAGAGCAAAAGAAGAAATACAGAGTTTGCAGTTTGATGCAAAAAAAGCAAGGAACTATCACTCCAAGAAGTGCATGGGAGTGCAGAAAAAAACACAACACAAAACCAAAAAAACCAACACCCTAGCATAATACTATGCAGTGATGTTCTACAACCTCCTATTGACATGTTCACACCAAATTCCAGAAAGGAGACATAAGTTTTGTACTGAAAATACTAATATTTCTTCAAAGGGAAAGTGAAATTCCTAGTCTTCAGCAGGGCTTAAAGATCTTTACCAGGAAGTAAGAATTAAGTCTTAACTGGTTGAAAGAGAAGAACATGAAACCTTCAGTTGTTTTTTTTTTTATGCCTGCATCAGTTCTGCTCTTCCATGACAGCATATGAACTGCTGCTACTGCAGGAACATTGTAAACTTATCCGGAAGAAGGCCATACCTACTACAAAATCCCCACTCTCATTCCCTTCAGATTTCCAGAAGCAATGATTAGTCATTCAATAAAGAAATTGCATATTCTGGGATGAAAAACTGAATGTATTAGAAAACTGAATTAAGCATCCATTTCTAAATAATCCTGACTACATAGTCTAAAGCAGAGAAACTCACATGACTTTGTTACCAGTTTTCAGAGTTTCTCTTCATGACTTCTCCCCTCACACAGGAAAAGATCTAGGCAGGATTTTTAATTCAGTTCTGGAACTGAATGCTAAAACATTCAGTGACTGAAACACTAACCAAGTCTAACGCTCTCATTTCTTTCTTCTCAAGATGGCCTGTAAAAAGTTCTGAATTTAACAATATAGCTATCCTGATGAACATACTATAGTTTCCCAGGATTCTCTTCAGCTATGTTTACCATTAATAATTATTAACAGGATTTATTACAGTGCCATCATTCTTACCACAACTTAGCTTATCTGAGGGTGCTGTCTCAAGATACATCTGCATACAATTTGAGAGTTTTATAAGAGAGAGATTGATTACCTGGCATAACCAATGATTAGACTACCGAAGACTGTTCCAATACCAGCACCAGAACCAGCCACACCTACTGTGGCAGCACCAGCACCAATAAATTTGGCAGCAGTGTCAATGTCCCTGCTGATAGCACTAGTCTGGAATTCTCTAAGTGCTAGTCGGGAGACAGTATTTTGGGCCCCATTAAGTCCTGAGTTGCCCTAAGAAAACAAAACATGAAAAAGCATTATATTCAGGCCATTTTCTTTGACAGTGTTATTCTTTAGTTTTAAAACTTGTATTAGATTCAATGTCTAGTTCCTCTTCCAAGTGGTGAGACTATAACTAGGAGTTACAAATGTCAGAATGTTACCTGTTCCACCTGTAAGCAATCAACTTTAAAAGACTACTCAGTGGAAACAGCAAGACAGCAACAAGTATTACTAGGTATTTGACTAAAGTTTCACATTATAGGTATTTGAGTTAGTACAAGTGAACTCTAGGTTGAGGACATTTAGGCTCACCAGGTAATTTAGGAAGATACAGAATTTTGTTTATAAGGTACCTCTCCATTCTTGACCTCTGGCCTAGACAACACAGATGCCGAAATTGGTCTGTACAAGACTCTTGATCCAGCACGGATCTGCAAGACGAGGAAAAAAGCTCTGAAAAAATAAACATTTGATCACAGCTGTTCCGAACCACTTGAAAGAAAGCGTATCTTTGCAGAGCTAGATATATAATAAACAATAAAAAAGTAAACACTGCTGTACAATTTGATAGCACTGTTTTCATAAGATGTTATTGTGAATTGCTACATCATTTGATGGACCTGTACATGAGTTATACTGACAAAAAATGTAGCAAAACAGTGACAAAAAAAAGTCTGACAGCCCATCACACAGTAATATACATTTTTAAATGCAAAAATAAAAGCCATCAAAATGAATTCCAAAGTTGTTAAATGCACAGACATAACCTAGACTTTTAAATCTAGCGAGGCATAAATGAATGAATCCTCTTTCACGAGCGGCCTGCATGTGTCCTTGGGCTTCCAGCAGTCTAAGGTCATATCGGCTCCTGCACACAGCTCTTCCTACAAGGGAAACCTGTGCCTGCACCGTGCAAAACGAGACGTTCTGCAGCCTAGAGAGGACATTTTCAAGCAAGATAATCCCTTGACTCTGCAAGGACAAAAAATCCTGGCCTTGCATAGGACAAGCAACAGGCTGGAGTTTGACCTACAGCAAGTCGCAGAGCACACCAGGCCCAAGAGCTTTTCGCTGCGCTGCCCTGTCCCCTTAACCGCTCGTGCAGGAAGGCCCCTCACCTTGGCAATGGGCCCTGGCCCGCCACAAGGAGGGGGTAAAGAAAACTCGGCCCTGCCGCAGCTCGATCTCCCCCCCTTCGTAATTGGGCGGGCATCCCTCGGTATGGACTTGTCCTAGAGGCCTGCCGTGAGGTTCCGGGGCCCACCCGAGCCNGGAAGGGGGCGGAATACGACGCCAAGGTCACTTTGTACCGACTCTATTGGCAGCGGTGGCGGTACACCTTCCCTGTCGGCGCAGCCGCAGTGGTGCTGTGGCCGCCTCGCGTC
>VWZX01004609.1:255120-301226 GCA_013399015.1 Galbula dea
GCCCTGGGGGCCCGCCGTGGGGTTCCGGGGCCCCCCCGAGCCCCGGGCACCCCGCGACCCCCGCCACAGCCCGGGACGCGGCCGACAAGGAGGCTTAGGCACACCCCCCGGGCCCAGGCGTCCCCACTCACCAGGGAGGACGAGGTGGCGAGCTTGGCGCAAGCAAACATCTTAACGGGAGCTGTCCCGAGGGCGGGAGGGGGCACAATCCGGTGTCTCTACAGAAAGAAGAAGAGGATAAGGGGTAGGCGGGGTAGGCAGGGGCGACGATGAGGACGGATGCCGCGGCGCCACTACTTACCAGCTCCGGCTGCCGCACCTCAGAGTCGATGGGCTGGGGAATCTCTGCGCAGGCGCGGNTGAAGTGGTGGTGCTGGTCTGGCTCTCGCCGTTAGCGAGGCTGTATGCAGGTAGGACCGTGAGTGTAATCGCTGTTAGCTAGAGCTGCGCACTACACAGCAGGCGCAGCCCGGCAGCGTCGCTACTGCTGCTGCTGTGACCCGGCGTTTTGGGGGCGGCGCGTGCTGCCACGCTGAGGGCCTGCGGAGGGGGAGCAGAGCGGATGAGGACGTCTCACTGCGGCGGGGATTGCGATTGGTGGTGGGGAGAAAGTCCTTTACGGAGTGAGCTGTGAAGAGCTGCGACCTATGCCGTTGAGGGGCAGGAGGTGTGGCGCCGCCGTAGCCGGTGGTTGGCGGGGAGCAGGCGGCACGGGAAGGGTTCCTCAGCCATGTGTCTGATCGGGCCTCACTGGAGCTGCCGCTTCTGTCGGGGTGCGGGGTCACGGGCTGCGGAAGCGTGTCTGAAGCTCATCGGGTTCCAGCGGGGCAAGATTCTCAAGACAAAAAAAAAAAAGAGGGTGCGTCCGGGAACACCTGAAGCGTTCAACAAGACCCTAGTATTCATTCCGGCATTTTTGCAGGAAGAGCAGGTTCACACCCAAGTAATGAAAAAATCGGGTTTAGTCAGGCTTAGTTGAAACGAGATTATCGTTACTGAGCTGAGCATGTATTCCTGAGATTCCCACTTCAATCACATGTTCTTTGATGTTTTTCACTTTGATATGGGAATGACAGTTCTAACGGTCAGTTACCACAGTTAGTAGCATTAGTGCCAACTAGAACTGCAGAAAAATCCACATTTTGGGGAAAAGGCTAAGAAACATGCGTTTACATTTTTGCAAAATTTTTGTTTCTTACAGTCTGGGCCATAAAAAATAAAATCCTTAAAAAATTATAAAAGTCTGTGAACTGCAGACTATCTGAAGGGGCAAATAAGAGGGTATGTGCATTATGTTTAGGGATGGGAACATAGGACAGTCTCTTAGGAGTTAGCTGCTGGCCTCTTGCAAAGTTCCATTGGAGTATTGATGTTGCTGTCGCTGATTAAACCACCGGTGCCACACAGCTGAGACGTGTTCTATATCAGCAACTTAAGCACCCACCAACGAACATAATCGATAGGTACTTTCAACAGATGCATGCTAATGTTAAGGATAATGTTGCTTTTGTAACCTCCAATACAGTACCTTCTGATCCTTAGGTACAGTGGAGTTGTACTCAGTGGTAGGTCCTTAAAAGTGAGAGACAGCAGTACAGTCTGAATTTCCCAGCTTTCTGCTCCCTGCCTCAAACCCAACAGCAGGCTGAGTTCGGTTCTAATCTGTATCCACAGTCATAACAACAGTATTTGTGAGGGAGTCTGTAAAGGCCAGCAAAAGAGGTTGTAAGTTGCCTGCTTTTTTCTTTTCACATCTTAGACACATTGTTTGGGAAATGAGATGAAGAGGCAGATCTTCAGTGCCTGTCGAGTGGATCTTCCATAGACATACACTAAGCAAGAAATGGGTATAAACAGCAAGACCCTTTAATGCTTAGGGAGAACTTTTCACTTTAAAATTTTTCAATCTACTTGTTGTTGTGGCAACAAATATGTGCAGCACCATGAATAAAACCATAAAGCAAATGTGGATGCTGAACTTGTGGAATGACTTACATGGAACTTGTTGCTGTAAGCTATTATACAGAGTGCACCATTCACGAAGTAGTGTACTTCCCTCAAGAGCTATAGCAGGAAGCAGGCCATTTGCAACAAATGCACTTGTTCATGGAAGGAAGCAGGACAGTTAGAGATGTGTTTTCATCTTGGAAACCTAGTGGTCTGGACTGCCAGACAAGAAACAGGTCTTCCCACAGTTCTGCGGAATGGAGAAGAAAGTGGACGTTACAGTCCTGCTGCTCTGGCAGTGGGGGTGGACTAGATGATCTTTCAAGGTCCCTTCCAGCTGCTAACATTCTGTGATTCTGTGATATGCACAGTGTAAAGTCATATGAATTAAAAAAAGTGGAAACCCTCTGCACTCTTCTGTTACAGTTCTTACCCTGGAATATTTTGCAAAGAACGCATTCACAAGCTGTTTGAACACAATGTCAAACCCACCATTAAACAGTTGGTTTTTGTTGATTTGAAGGCATAGCAGCTGATGTTCTGTATTACATGCAACTCAGCCATTGCTTTCATGAGGAGTTAGGAGAGCAGTTACTGATGTCTGGGAAGCATGTTTAGTTTATTTCAAGCAGATCTTCATAAAAAAAGACTTCTGTTAATTTCATGCCATTTCCTATCTGCTTGACCTGCTGCTAGGTCCCGAAGGAGGTGCTCAGTGCACTGAAGAGAAGTGTAATTTTTAATTGCTTTCCACGTTTCTCAAAGTCTGTTCTACTTGGAATCTTATCTTAAACTCCCTAAATCTCTTAGATTCCTAGTTTTCCAACTATGTGTCCCAGACAGGACCAGTTTTGCATGTGAGCAGTAGCTAAGGTTGCTGGAGGAGGTTTTCTCCCCGTTTTGCCTCTGGCCAAGAAGACATAGCACAGCTGTTTGAGCAGTACCTGGTGCCTGAGGAGCCTCTCCTCTCTGACAGCTTCCTGCTGCTGAGCCAGGTTTATGTTGGGGTAGTAAGAACAGCAAGTGACCACTAGCTGTGGTTCACTACTGTGGTCTTCTCCCTTCCCAGAAAATAAAGAGAAGGATCATTCCAGGTTTCCCAAGCCTTCTGAAGACTTCCTCTGAAACCACAAAGGTTCACCCATTCATTTTGTCCTCATTTTTAGAAAAGCAACAGACTTTTGCAGCTCATTTCCTAAGTACACCATGCAATGGGTCAGTCCTACAGTGACATGCAGTTTTGCTTTGCAACCCTGAAACGAAGTGGTATCTACATATTTCAGACTCTGGTTGTTACAACATGTGAGTGTCATCAGAACAGACGTGTGCAAGTGGCATTTTTCCAGTGGCTTCTTAAAGAGATCTTTTAAGCCTTCTATCTGTTCAGTTTGGCATCCAGGAAGCAGGTAATAAGGAAACTAGGCACAGGACCTATAAACTAGCACGTCTGCCTGGTAGATACAGGTTGATTTTCCTTGAGGTACAGATGAATTTTGGCAATTGGCTTAATGGAACAAGTAAAATCCTTTACAATGCTGAATAAATGAGTATGTCCAGAGTGCTCTGCACCAGAGTCCATCAGAATTCAACATTTATTATTAATAACTTATAAAAAATGAATGTCTTTTCTATATTTACTGAAGGAGAAATCTTGGCTAGTCAGGAGAATTCCCGTTGTCCAAAGCCTGAATAAAATGTTCTCTTTCTAGATTGAAATCTGTTCCTCCAGGTTAAATTTTGTTTCTCAGCAGAGGATTATTAAAACATGTCCACATTCATCCTAGTCTTGTTCTGAAGAGGAGGTGTGCCTGAAAAACCAATATAATCCAATACCTTTTAACTGTTGGAAGAGCCCCAAAGGATGAAATTTGATCAAAGGCCTCCTGAGATTGTCCTAATGTTTTAAAACATAAAGTAGTGTTATTACCTCAGTGTTAGGTCTCTAGAACTTCCAGATTTATACTGTATTTTGCAGGCCATTGACTACAAACCAGGGTTTTTCAGTGTTTTTCACTGGCTGGGCCATGTTTCAGTCTGGAGAGTGCCTTGCACTCCTACCTCTTTCATTCGCAACAGTGTGGTTGAATCTTCCCATTCAGGGCAACATAGGTCATCTCAGATAACTGGAGCAGTGGCTTGTGGAAAGAAGGTATGTAGAGCAGAATTAATATGCTTCAGAATATTTAAACAAAGTTAGCTCTGGGAGAAAGGAATGAAGCCATTATTAGATGGCTCTGCTTTAAGTAGAAATTCCCATGGTAACACGCTCTTAATACCTCTTTAACTTAGTTGTTAGTAGTCGGCAAATCTTGGCATAAGTAATTTTGGAAGATGGAGATTTAGTTACGCAATTGGCTGTATTGGAAGTGATGCTTTATGAGAAAGCAGATGACAAGGCTTTTTCTCATAATTTTGAACTTCTCAATTATGAGGGAAAAAGAGAATCTCTTTCTTGAGTCATCTTTGTCTCCCAGATTACTTACCCAAGCTATTTTTTTGCTAAAATTAGGGTTATTTTAGTCTCAACAGATCCTTTTAGTGGAAAGCTGCAGACAATTAACAATGTAGGGCTAATTGAGGCTGTGGAGCGTTCTGCTCAACAGTCCATTGTTTATTTTAACACTTGAGTCCTGAAAGCTGATGGCATTAAGCACAAACATCATACTATGTTCATACTTAGCAAGATTCTGAAAGTATTATAATACTGTTGAGACCATTGATATAATTTGAATTGAAAATTGTGATAATCCTTGTCATGTCATTTTTGGGTCTCTAAAACCTACTTTATATGGCACAATGTTTATTTATGTAGGTTTACTACTACCATAGCCTTAATACATGAAAAAGAGATGAGGAGAACCATTCTGTTACAGCAGAAATTCAGCCTGGAAAAGAGGTGTTCTCATCATCCTAGCTACCGGATTGTGGTGGAAAGTGAGATCCAGGCTCCTTGCCAGAAAAGACTGGTAGAGCTGCTCTCAGTCTGGATAACAAACCCAACTGTCCAGCATTGAGGTTCTGCTGGTTAGCTTCAGGATGCAGAACAACAGTGTAAATATGTAAAAATACAGCCACTCTTTCATAAATCCCAGCATATTGCAAGATGGAAGATGATCCTGTAGTTTTAAAATCCATTTTATATGTCAGCAAAAATTATGTATTGTCTAAAAAATTCTGATTCCATATTTTAATATAATATTTATTTGCATTTGTTTTGCAATAACTCTTATTTCCTAAGGCTGTGCTGCAAAAATGGCTGACACCTGAAATAGTGAGTCAGTAGACTGGATATCACACACGTAGATTTCTAGTTTATAGAGTATCACTGGATTAAATGAAAATAAATTCAGCAATACTTTTTATTCCCGGTAGTAGTTTGTAACACCTTTTTAACAAGAAACAAAGTTCAGCTGTAAATCGACACTATTAGCTACACCGATTAGAGCACATCAGCAACCCAGTTACAACAACTTTCATATGATACACATTTTGTGATAAAACACAGATCCAGAGAACAGCAGAGGCAGTAAAGACTATGGCCATATTACAGCCAGTGTTTCCAAAAGTATCCATAAATTTTGGTTGAAGAAACCTGAAATGGAGGGATGTTTTGTTACTGGGCTCTTTTGAAAGTACAGGCTTTTTGTGCAAGGGGAATTGCAACACCAGATTTTTAGTTTCGAAACAATAGTGCCTAAGCTATTTTTGTTGGAATTTTTGTTCTTGTTTCTCAGAATCATGCAAATGATCCTGGGCAAGTCTTTTTGGGCAGTGTATTTTGGCTGTTCACAATGTGAAAAGAGAAATAGGAAAGGTTTGGAGCTCCAAAAACATAGGAATTACTAATTCCTGTTAGGAGATTAAATCAGTGTTTTGGATAACTGATCTGTTATGCCTGTTTGTGCCATGTAAAGAGCAAAAGCAGGGGATATATGTATCTGCCAGGATTGTGGCAGAAGGATTTTTGCATTCTCCACCCTCCCTGCAGAGAGTCTAGTTCCAGTTTATAATTCCTGGTGGGAGAGGAGTAGCCCATTAATACATGCAAGATTCATTTGCTTAATTGTAAATGACATACCTTCTAACTATAAGTTCATGTTCTTACACACTTGCAAATTGCTTTGGGATCACTGTCTGTAGGGCACTGTACAAATGAAGAATGTTCATTATCATCTGAAGTACTTAGCAGAAAACCTGTGGAATTGTTTTGACTCTGGTGCACAGGTTCTACCCTCTAGAACCAGTTGCGAGTCTGAATCCAAAAAAAATGTATTAATTCAACTGACTACTGTCATGCTTTGCATGGCTCAGATAAGCTATTTTAAAATTATTGTAACTAATTTTGTTTGTAGTTACAGGAGAGCTTGTATATTCTTATATTCCATACCCAAAGTACAGAATCTCTGGACAGCCTGCCATTTCTAAATTCTTGGAAAGGACTCTGTCCCTAATATTCAGATTTGATGAACATACTGGTTCTCTGGCATGCCTGCATTCACTCCCATCTGTCGTCCTGGCATTGTTCCCACTTGGAATTATCTATGCCAATTTCAACAGGGCATAGGTGCTAACCAAACATGGTTTTAGAGGGACAGCTTTCATAGCACAGCAAGGGCCATCTCTTTTGCCAGGAGATCCTGCTGTTTGCAAATAATTCCAGCTTAAGGCCACATGCTTCATTACATGGGATCACATCTGCAGATGCTTGTGGGCATTATAAAAAAAATCAACAAATGTCTACGGTAATTCTCTTTCAGTTTGGCTCAGTGCTTGGAATTTTGCTTGTGGAGAATGAATGCTCTGCACCTTGTAAACAGGAGAGGGCCATGGACTGTTATATGCTCTGAACAGCCTTAGCACGTTTCTGCATCAAAGCTGGGGCAACAAACTGCAGAAGTTTACCAGAGCTACTCTTATTTTACAGGTGGCCCTTGATTTCTTTGTGCCCATGGTATATTCTGAGGAGAGAATGGTGGAGCATTGCCTTTCTGCACCAAAGCTTTTGCCTTTCTAGATTCTGAACAGATGTGTATAAGGCATATTCTGCCCCACACCCATTTGTAAAGTGGCATATATGTGCAGCAAAATGAATACTGCTTATTAAACTTAATATTCTATGTAGTGATCTATATAAGGTACATAAATTTTATAATATCTAATTAGTGTCATATTAATGTATTATAGCTTCACTTCACTCCTGGTTTGCCCCACTGAACAGATGTTAGCAGAGTCGCTCTGTAGCATATAAGGTTAGACATGGTTTAGGAAACAGCAAAACCTGTCCATGAGCCTCACCTGGAGAGCCCATTATGCTCAAATTTAAAGTATACTTTGTAGTTAAGCAAAATAATTATTTGCCCAGAATATTTCTCCAGAAAGACTATTTAGAATAAAGTAAGATTCAGGGCAGATAATTTCCAGCCATACATTTCTAGTCATGATTACTGACTTTTAGCTATTTCTCTGTCTTGCCAGGATCTGTGGAAAAGAAACAAAAAAATGCAACCCCCTCAATACCTGTAATGTTTTACAGTAGTATGCTTGCAGTGTAGCACTAGGAAAGACCGTGTTCACATGCCCTGCATAGAAATATATTTTTGGAAATCCTGAGAAGTATTTTCAGTTGTTTTCTTTACTAGCAAAGCACCTCAGCCTATTTTAAATGATATTTTACATCTCCCTAAAAAAAATACTGAATTTAAGAATGTGCAGAAGAGTCAATTTTTTAAAGGTCCTAGCATCTTCAAGGATGCAGAGTGACAAGCAGACGTATCAATAGATTGGAAAATTCTATTGAGAATCAAGGTCTAAACTGACTAAATGTTTGTACTGACTGTAGGTTTCAGAGTAGTAATGTGCAGTTCTGTTCATTTTTACTGTTGTTGTTTAGCAAGTTTATGAAATTGGGTGCAGTTAATGAGATTTCATAGGCTTTGGTGCATACTTAATATGCTTCTCCTATGGTATTGAAAAGTCAAACTTCAAAATACTGTGCTGAATTCAAGAAACAAGGATAGCAGTCTCATTTCACAGTACCCTGCTGGATCAATTGTTCCTGATCTTTATCTCCTCTGACCTGTCTTCTGTCCTTGGTCTTTTTGGCAGCTGACCTGACCTTCTGGACTGTTAGGACTGATTTATTTTCCATACTACTGGGACTCAAGACTTCCCCTCCCGCTTCCCTTGGCTCCTAAAAGCAATAATTGCATTCCTTGGAAATCACCTGTCCCTCAGGGAAGAGGAGAAGAGTGGCAGAAGAGCTGCATATTATTAGTGCTACGGAATGGAAAACCTCAGGGCAGGTGCTTGAGGGACCAGAAGTTTTCCAACCCAGCAGCATTTGAGGGGCGAAAATAAGGTTCTACTCCAGCGCAGTCAGACCAGGTGCTGTTTCACACAGGGGCTGTTGCAGTTTTGGGTGAGCTGTATTTCAATTGTTCCTTACTGGTCACAACAGCAGAGTTAAAAGAAGATAATCTGGCTGCCTAGTAAGGCAGGGTCTCAGCTGTGAGATGTTGCAGCGAGCAGCCAATCCATTATCTCTCTATCCAAGCCTCAAATCTTTCTCATAAAATATGAAGTTGACTTCTGTCAGGGAGCACCTAACGGCAGAATAGCTAGGGCAGGTAGTGGAGTAGTTGTAAAGGGTGACAAAACTGTTTAGGCAGCTTGGGAGCTTTGACTTCTTTGAAACTCCTCAAGAACACTAATAATTAAAGATACCTAATGTGAAAAAGCCATGGCTAGATCATTCCAATTCATGGCTAGTTTGTGTTTTTAGTGCCTCCACAATGACTAATAGTGTGTATAAATAGTGACATCCAGTGTTCAGTTAAATCAACCACAGGTCCGCGTTCCATGAGGTCATTCAATTAAAAGATTTATTACAGACCCTATTTAAAATGCCTGTGTAAATATAGTAGGCTAATTTGAATATTAATTACCTGCCAACTTCCACACACCTCCACAGTAAAAATTTCCTTCCTGACTTGTCGGGGAACAGGAATGGTGTGGCTCTTGTATAATGCTTTAACTTCCTTTTTTTATGACAGTAAGCGTCTGATTATTCCCAGGTGGTCTTGATTTCTTCTTTCTCTGCTCCTGTTGCTATGAACGTGGCCATTAGGGAAGCAGTCATAAAGGATGTGTTCGCCACTTCCTTCTCTGTCTGTCTCTTAACATAGCCACAAGTCCACCATCTTCTATACACATTAATTCCCTGAGGTATCCACACGGTTTGTGTTGACTGCCTTAATTTTGATCTTCTCTAATCATTCCCTGCCAGATGGCAGTTAAAGTTTAATGGTCCCTGTAAAAATAGTTCCCTTTCTTCTTTTAATCAGTCACGTGTGTTTGCTTAGCTGACTGTTAGATGTTCAGAAAGCATGAAGGGACCACCAACACAATTACTTCAAAATACATATCTGTATTGTGATTTCAATGTTACTTAAAAGTAAAGGGTTATAGAATAAGCAAGATTCCTGGAAATAAGCAGGGGTTGCACAACTTTAAATTTTCTGTGTTTCTTCAGATGCATTTGAAAAATAAAAGTAATAATTTGTGATTTTTAATATAATCAAAGGTAGCTTATGTTTGGTATCTTACAGGCTCAAATATTTGTGTATGCTATACTACAAAGTGTATGAGTATTATGCTTTTAGGGGTGAATTGAGCAATACACTAAAGCAGATGCTTAACTTTAGGAACATGTCTGTGGCTAATGACAGATAATACAGCCTTGAGCAAGCTATTTTGGCATGTGCTTAATATTAGGCCCCTAAGGAGTTCCACTGAAGTTATTTACCTTCTTACATGTTTAAGACTACATATCAACACCTAATAACACAGAACCTAAAATTCTCCTGTATGTATTTACTTGATTGAAGCTTATTAGAAGTTGGAGGATTTTGCTGAATCAAGGATTTAATTCAACTGCATATTCATGCTATGCCTATGTAGCGAATCACTTTAGGGGCAAATGGTTTGAGTCGTATCAGACAGCTATGAATTGAGTAGGTATTATTCTACCATTGAGGAATATGGAAAGCCTGGGAAAGTGATAGGCTAGGAGTCTAATCCACCTCACAGTGCTGCCGGAGACAAGATTACTGTGGAATTAGATGGAGTCTGGATCAGGCCCTGAATGCCTTGCCTAGAGCAATACAGGAAATATATAGCAGAGTCACTAACAGAACCCAGATCTCCTGATTCAAATTAGACTTCTTTTGTATCCAACATCTGTGTACACTGCAACTGGATGTGTCATTGCAGCCTGCACAGACTAGATTCCAGATTAAAGCTCGCGTGAGAATGCCTACACATACTGCAAGCATCACACCCACTTATATCCCAGTAAGATGAGACTAGGAGAAGTGCAGACCAACCTGCATTATTTTCCTGGTGGAAGACTGAAAAAAGTGCCTTCCTCCAATGCATGTTTTATCAACCGTCTTCAAAACAAGTTACTAAATATGACTGCAACAGTACTCCCTGCCCCATTTTTTGTTTTAAATGACAGTGATGGAACTCAACTATATGTATCTTCTGATAAAAAAAAGCACTAAGATTTAATAACAATATAGAAATAGAAAAAAAAAAATAGAAAAAAAAATAGAAAAGCACTAAGATTTTAATAACAATAATTTTGCTGTGGATGCTTGGGAGTGGGACAGCAAAGGGAGCTGCTTCAGCTCCAGTTTTTTCCCATTATGCCTTAGTTAGTGATAAATAATTTGGTTTGAAACAAAATAGCCATGATATTTTGCTTGAATTTATTACCTGGAAGGAAAATTTTCTTTGCTTCATCTAGCTATTTTTTCTCAGTTCCTTTTACATGCAGCTTTTTTGAGTAACATCTAGGATAGAGAGCAGAGATGTAGATGGGACTGTTTGTATTATGATAATAACCAGATTACAACATTGAGATCAGAGGCTCAGGATACTGGATGCTGAGGAAAATGTAATAAAAGGCAGGTCCTACTCAGAGGAACACGAAATCTAAATACACGAGCAATTTTGTAAATCTGGGACACAGAGAGTTTGATTTGCCCAGTGTCAGACTGTGGCAGTTCCTAGTGACTCATTCTTATCTGTTGTGCCTTAACCAATGTCCCTAACCTCAGCAGCATCATTCTTATATATATACATTTAATGAAAATGTCAACAGATCCCAGCTTTGCTAAATTTTCATATGTCTGAGCTGTAAAATCTGTTAGCTGTGGAGAAGAAGACAAATCTTTATTTTTCTCTACTGTAGTTTCCTCTCCTGTTTCTGTATTGGAGAAACACTCACTGATTCCTTTTCTGCTTGGCTAAAGAATGCAAACATAGAATGGTCATAATAGAGCTTGCTGGGCTGATGATGGCTAATAGCAGGTGTCGAAGTGAAGGCGTTCCTCTATGGACACAACTCATCACGGCTGGGCTGATGCCCAGTTCGTAGAAGGGAGCATGAATCTTTCAAATGGAAAGGGAGATAAATTGCACCTAAACACTCTAATTATGATAATGTAGAGAGGCAGATGTGGTAACTGAGTATTAGAATCCCTCCATACTCTCTTTACTTCTATTATGCTATCACATTATATACTATTGACTAATATAAGCCAGATGCAAAACCAGAATGTTGTTTGAGTTTATTCTCTGGACTTCTCCAGATTTTCACACCTTATAATAAAAATATATTTTTCACTGGCAGGAGACACAGAGGTCATTTCTATAAGCTCATATGAAGAGGGCATTGGAAAGCACTCACTGGCATTTGTTTCAGCTGCACAACTTTTGTTAAAACGTTCACACTATAAAAAATGAGACAAATGCAGTTCAGAAATCCTGATTCTGGGCAAGGAATTTGGTATCCTTGATCCTAGTGTGGCCACTCAAACCTTTGCAAAGGGTGCCATCCAAAGACTGGCAATTCAGATGTGGTTTGGATCTGCCTTAGATAAATGTAAATGGCATAATGATTTTGCAAGGTTAAAGGCAGCAGAGGAGGAGGTGCAGAGTTTTGCCAAGTGAGTCTAAGTGTGGAGAATATGTGAGAATCGTGCTGAACATTTATACATCTCATATAGTATATGCCAGTTGTTAAGGCAGAAAGCCAAAGGTAATGAGCACTGTGAGAATTATGAGAGCTCCTTTTTGGCCCAGGTTCATGCCTGTAATTGAAGCACTATCCTCTACTGATCCTTCAGGTGCTATCAGAATGATTTTATCCAGGCTTCAAGGGAATCCCAGTCCCTAAAGAGTGAAAGAAACTTTCTTTACGTTATAGCTCTGTGCTAGAAGCAGGCTATGGTTGGGACTCATGTGTATTCTTAATAGTTTTCAAAGAAAGTGAAATTCCTAAGTGAGGTTTTGATTTTAATTTAAAAAGTGATTTTTATGTCTGCTGCAAGATGAATAGAAAACCATATGTATGTTTACATATTTATGCTATTAAAATTGATCATGAAATATACATTAGTGTCTTTATTGCATTTATTAGAATGTATATTTAAAAATATTTCTATACAACGTTAGAAAAATACAAGGCAAATAATAGCCATCCAGGAGTATTCTCCATCAGTTTGTACTCTCCATCAATTCTAACAATAGACTACTTCTTTTTCTTTAGCCAGCTTCTAATGTATTCACAGAAAGGAATGGTTATAAGACATTCTAATCTTATTCCTGAAGAACAGCCAAGTGAGCTCCTTCTCACCTGCAATATTGAATTTCAAGGAGTTGGTCGCTACCCCGTGATGCTGAAAATGTCTTTCTGTCAGTTTCCAGCCTTGAAATCTTTTTTTAAAGGATAATCTATACTGAGAAAATAGTCAGACTGAGAAACCAAAGACTAACTAACTTGGCAGTCTCATTAAAGTGCATGCAGCAATCACTTTGCTTTCCTCACCTTTCACATTCTTTCTCCCTTTGTGTGTTTTTACCTCATTTGCAAACTCTTTAGGACCAACACTTGCTTTTACTTTTGGCAGGGGATCTAGGACAACTGTGTGCTGCATAAATAAGCAAATCTAATTTTTTATCTGTTTATTTTGTGGTTTAGGTATGGGGCATCTGAGTTCAGAAGCATCCTTCAGAAATGTCCACTTGGGAAAAACATTTCAAAACTTTTAAAGATAAGATGGTAATCCTGGAAGCACTGAATGTATAATTGACGAATCAGAAAGATTAGCAAAATAATTATTGAAGTGGTGGAGAACATACAGGTTTACAGATAACTGTAATGCAAAAACTGTTTGCTGATAGTTCAATGATGTTTATTTAATTGGAAACTGAAAACTCAAAACAATGGACTTTACTGCAAATTTGAAACAGTGGAAACAGTCTGTTATTCAGTCATTGAAAACCAGACTGGGCAAAGCACTGCACTTGTTTTCACATCTGCAAGGATGAGTCAAACTGCTGTCTTTATTTCTCACTGCTGACATTGGTCTGGAAAGACACATTTAATAAGTAACATTAAATGTACTCTTTCTGTTACAGGGCAGTGCATGGAGTTGTTAGTCAAATTATGGGAAGAACCTCCCTTGGCTGTCCATAACTACTTAAGGACATCACATAATTCATTTATGTTTAGTGTAAGGCGTTCTTTGAATTGTACAATAACAAGCACTCTGGTGGAATTAAAAAAAACCCTTCACCAAACAAGCAAGTATAAAGAGATAATACTAAATCATACTTTAGCTACTAGTGGAAGTAAACTAACAAGTCTAATATCAAAGAATCTTCCATACTACCTAATATCTTTTTACCTCGTAGTAAGAATAAGAAATATTTTTATTAGGACATTTGCATTCAGTTTTCTTGCAGAAGGCTCTTCCAAGAAAGAGAAACCCAAATGATAGTATTAGCTGGTAGAAATATAGCAAAGGAAATCTATCTTTCTAAGAATAAACAACATTAAAGAAAAATGAGTAGCTGTATAACATATCACTACTTCTCTCGGAGTTCATAAGTGGAAGTTACACTGGTATATTAAACTGGCAGCTTATCCTCTTTGATTATATTGTATCCACCTAACTCAAGAGGGAAGCATAAGAACATTGAAGAACTGCTTTTACACCCATTACGCTTTGCATTTTTAATGCATAGCAGAAACAGTTTGTGTTTAAAAATCTGCACCAAATATATCCATGCAGCATGGAAGAAGCTGAAGTCATTAAACTACATATCATACAATAGAATTATCTTGCATTTAACTACTAGATTTCTAAAGCAAATACTAAATTTTGCCCAGATGTCTGCCTAGAGGGAAGCCAAGCTTGTCTTCCGTTTTGAGAAATGAGCCTCAATTGTTTTCTCCATGAAGAAGGGATGTGCAGTAAGAGCGTTGCTTGGCATAGGAGGCTGCCAGCATGTGGAACACTATGCAGGATGTCTGAGCACAAGCAGGCATGGTGTGTATGGACAGGAAGACCTGTCATGACAGAGCAGATGCAGGTGGTGGCTTCATCTGCCCAGCAGGCTGTTGGAAGGAAAGAGAAGACAAACCTAGCCTTTCTGCGGGATGTAGAACAGAGGCAGCCTTTCCTCATCAATTTTCCTCTCCAGATGAGTCTATGTCCTTGAGTTTTTGTCTTATTTTGCCTGTATGTTCCCATGAAAGTTTGATATAGAGTAAACATAAAGTTTTTTTAACTACAAACAGGTATTCAGTAAATGCTAGAGATAACAGAACACTGAAAGTTTGGAAGCAAGTAAACAGCTGCAAACATGTGTTAGAGAAATTGGCTCATCTGATTTAAAACAGTAAAATGACCACTTTCTAGGGCTGAATTATTACCAGAAGTAACACCATGACTTCACTCAGGAAGCATTACTCAGTGGGATTATAGCTGGAATATAGCTGGAATATGAAACCTTAAGGATTCATCTTCAGAAACATCATTCTTGGAGTGAAAAATATCCTGTACCTCCCAGTCGTAGAGTAGGGTTCTGTTAGCAACTCATGTTTCTGTATATCATAAACTTTAATTTTCTTGTAAGTAATTTTGCTGTTCAAGAACTCTATAAATTGTTAATTTTATGTCAGTAAGGGTTAAGAGTCCAATGAATTTAGCTTTCATTAAAGTGTGAGATTTCCCTACATGTTCTTGAAAAACATGTCTCTTTTTTTTTTTTTCTGTCCACAGGAGAAAATTCCATGCTTTATGGCCTCCCCTGTAAGATGTGATAAGGTACCTGAAAATAAGTGGTATATGTTCTCCTACCACGAAGTGTGCTTTTCAGTGTGTTGAGGAAAAGAAGTTGGTTTTATTTATTCTTTTACAAAAATTACCCAGAAGATAGATAATAATTCCAGCGTGCCAATCTGCATGACATAAAAAGCTTTTGGGAGTTTTTTCCCCTGGTCACTTAGACACACTGTGAAAATTTCCTGCCCGGTGAGGTAAACCAGTGGATTGACAAAAATACCAAATCTGTTGTCCTAGTTTGAATTAGAACAGAACTAATTCTGTACATTGATTTTCCTTTTTAGCTAAAGCTCTTTTAAGTAACTGCACTTCAGAAATTAACAGCATGTTTTTGCTGGCAATGCCTGCTTCCAGCAGTGATAAAACCCAATGTGTGCCAAGGATTGGTATGCAGACCAAGGCCGCTGCTAAATCTTGGGTCCCACATTGGGAGGTGCAAGGTAAAGGCTGCAGCTGCATGGAGGAGTGGACAAGACAGGTGACCCTAAACTGACCAACAAGTTATTCCATTCCATATACATCATATTCGATATAAGGTGAGGGATCACGAGGCTCAGCTTCTTCTCTTGCTCTTCTTCAGTGTCTGAGGAGGACTCTGTTCTGCCTTTAATCCCGATCCATGAATTCCTGAATCCAGTTCCAGGATCCAGCCTCTGAATCTGGTTTCCCATCTGCTGGTGAGTCCACGTTGAGACTTCTACCTCATCAGTGGTGATGGTGCTGTAGTTGCTGTTGTGGGGATGGGGTGTTGTTTGGTTCAGTGTTGGGTTTGTATATATCTGTGTGTATATATATATATTTCATTCTTTTTACTTTCATTAAAATAGTTTTAGTTTTCCACTCCACAAGTCTCTCTGTCTCTCTTATTGCTTTTAGCTTCCTATGGGGAGGGTAGAGGAGAATAGAGAGCAACTGTCACTGGGTTAGTGGTTGGCCCAGCTCTAACCCTTGACATCTACATAACAGGAATTGCAGTAAAGCAGTGTCTTAGTCCAGAGTGCAATAAAGAAAACATCATGTTCATAGTATCCTGCCTTTCTGTTACACAAGAAATCAGATGGAGCAAGATTGTTCCAAATTCCAGTCATAAATAGTGTGTAGAAAACAGAGTCTTCAAGCTTTTTTTGTTTTACTTTGAAACTAATATGGGAGTGGTTGTCTTGAATTGTTGTTGATAAACATTTTCTCCTAGAAAAGCATGAAGTAACTTTCATTGTACTAAAAGCTTAACCTTAGTTAAACTTACTGGTTTTTTAATGTCTGCCATTCTTCTATGATTATGAAAATGTGGTGTTTCTTTGAAGGATCACTGCCCACAGGGAAATTGTATTGAAATTAGGTTAAAATAGTTCTTTCTTATAGAACAAAAAGTGAAGAAACTGGGAGTATGCTATAGCCTTCATTGTATTCTTCTCAGAAATAGTGTCACTGCTGCTGTTTTTTGGGTTTTGTTTGTGCTGGACTGCCAATGTAAGAATTGTGAATCATTGGAAGGTCTTTCTGTATTTGTCAGACAATTGTATTTTAGTGTTAGTAGCACAGATCACTTATCTAAGCCTGGCTTCTTATGTACCTGCATGCAGCTGTGTAGTCACCAATCCTATTATCATGTCACTGCTTCGAAGTGTATCGTTGACATAAATATCTCTTGAGGTGAAAATAATTTAGTCATGTAGATCTCTGTATTATTTTGGTCCCAAAAGCTCAGCTTAAATAGAGACTATCAACTGAGTTGAAATGTTTTTGTGATATGCACTGATGTGAGACCAACAAACCTATTTCACTTGGATGCATTAAGTAGACTCAGATCCTAAGTTTTAGTTGTGCTTGTTACATTTTCCTGAAAGCCCCCCTTATCCTTAAAAACCAAAGTAAGAGTGGAAGCATATTTTCTTGTGACCTAAAGATATTTCGCAGTTTATACTTATCTTCTTAAGTTTAGAGAATTATGACTGGGGAGCATATTTTCCTTGTGTCTGAATCATCAAAACTTCAGTGTGCTTTCCTGCATGAGTAGGTACAAGCTGTGTGCTGAACAATAAATTCAGGCTCAGATTCTTCCTTCACATGTACAACTTCTATAGCAGTCAGTGGAAGATTCATACACAAAGTAAATGATGAAATAATATGGCATTTCATCCATTTGCCATTGGTAAGAATTTTAGTTCAGGGAACTCTGAACAAACTGTAATTCAATGCTTTAGCTTTTTACCACATTCATATTATGAAAATAAGAAGACCTTTCACTCACATGGTGTTACACAAAGATTTAGTAGGAGTTGTGGAATGGTCTTGGGCTATGCACATACATCTGAGTAAGCTCTTTCTTGTTTCACTTATGGTATCTATGAACAATTTCTGTTGGGAACAGGGTATTGGCCATACATTTACAGAATTTTTGGGAAAAATCCCTTCTGGATGCTAGTTTTCATCCTGATTTTGATCTAATGGTTGCTTCAAAATCAGTTTTTTTACATGAGCTAGTATGGTACTTCATAGAAGGAATCATGGTTAAAAATACATGACATTGCAGTAGCTATGCCACAGTAGCACGTCAGATGAAATAGAGCTCAGGTTTACACAAAAATTGTGGATATTAGCCAATTTATACATATAAACTGGGAATATTTTTAATTGAATTATGAAACAGTTATAAATCCATGAAGTCTATTGTAATTTTATTTTTTCCTTCACTACCAGCAGAGGGAGCACCAGTGATTAAGCTGCACAGAACTTGGAGGTTTTGTACACTGATGCACTTCACATCTTCCATCAGCCAAATTCTGTCTGCAAACACCCAGACAAAATCTCTTGTGCAGGCAACAGGAACAGAGGAGAAATATCTGAGGGTAGAACTGGTCCTTGAATCCATTCAAATATTCATATTTTCTTCAAAATAAGCACTTCTCAACCCCCCAATTAAATGAGTAGCATTGTGTTTACATCTTTGTGAAAAATACACAGCACACACGAGTAGCACTTGAAATAAGCTTTGACACAGGAATAAGCTTTGACACAGACCATGGCCAACACATCTTATAAGCTGAAAGCTTGCTGCAAAGATATCTAGCAAACTCTGTTTCTGATTTTGCAACTTAAACCACAGTTCTGTAGGAAAACATATTTCAAATATGAAAACTGTAGTTACTCAAAACCTAAGATTTTGAGACTTGTTGGAATGCATTTCAAAGTTATCATCTGTTGCAGCTGACTTTCAGACAGTGTTTAATAAGTGTCAGAGTTATTAAATCAGTCCTCAACACATCTTTTAACATTTTCATTCAACCCTCAAATCTAGCAGAAAAATGGAACTTCACAGCTGTTGAAAAGCATATAGGAGAAGATGACATGTAAAGCATATGACTCATGTAGCTCACCTCCAAAGTGCGAGATTTTCTGAAGAAACCTTTGCTGGGGAGAGCTGTATAGCTCACCTCTGTTACAACAACTCCTAAATGAGCCCCAGTGGCATAGTGAACGTGTTAGGTGGCTCTGTGACATTTTACCCATTTCAATAATCATCTTTACCAAATATGAACACCTATATTATTAGCACTTCACATGAAGTAACATTAAGCTGCACAGAAAGAAATCTTATGTCAGTTCGGATTTAAGCTTATTCTCCCATATTTTCTCACAACAGCAAAAGTACTTACTAGCAAGGAATTTGAGAATTAAGCCAATGTATATGCCCAGCTAATGTCACCCTAACAAAGACATTTTAGCCTTGGAGAGGAGACTGTGCACATGAAACTTTTTTTTCCTTCGACCCTATCAGTTCCTGTAATGGAAGATACTCTCTGTCTCACTACAAACCTTTTGTGCTTATAAACACAGCCAAAACAAACCTAGAAGCAAAGTTCCTGCTCAGGACCATCTCAGTTCTGTTCATCTCAAAGACAGCCATCTAAAATTGAAAACCTAACTATGATCATTAGCCTGACTTTTATTACACTCTTTCTAATGGATGTAAAGCTGCAGTAAAATTGAGGAAAATGGCAGTCATGGAGACTTCGTATTACACACAGAGAAAAGGTCAAGAGTTTTGCTGGTAGTTTTGCATGAAAAGAAGTGAGGAAACTGTAGAAATTTTTTCACAGTGGGGGTGACAGAGCACTGGAACAGATTGCCCAGAGAGGTTGTGGAGTCTCCTTCTATGGAGGTATTCAAAACCCGTCTGGATGTGCTTCTGTGTGACCTGGTCTAGGGAATCCTGCTGCGGCAGGGGGGTTGGACTATATGATCTTTCGAGGTCCCTTCCAACTCCTAATATTCTGTGATTCTGTGTGATCTCAGAGTCTCTGTGAGTTCCCCATCACTATGGGGTGTAACACATCTATTTGTTGAAGAAAGTGCCTAAGGAAACATTACTGCAAGTTACTGTCATCCTGCATAGCCCCTTAAGAATTCACTTAGAACACCTGTCATGGGAGAAGTGAACTCATACTATCTGAAACATTCAGAGCATTCTATAAATAAATTATACTTAGTTACCAGAATTCATTTAATGTATCCACTCTCTGTAGACTTACATGTCATGGTGACTCCTCTAGTCTTTACTTAGCAATTGGTGTCAAAAATATGACAATATTAAATCTTACCTTGAATGACATTAGAATAATGACAGACCACTCTTCAGTATCCAGATCAACATGGGCATCCCAATTACTTATTTGGTTGAGGGCTGAGCATTGATCAAAGGTTTTTAATACCTGCAAAGGAAGAACTCAAACTCATATCTTTCATGATCAAAAGTTTCTCTGACAAAGGTCAATGTTGCTGTATCCAAATGGCTTATTCAGTGAGCTGTACTGCTGTATGGGCTAAGCAAAAGTCATAAGGCTTTTATTTTGTTAATCATGTATCATTTTAGCCACCTTTTTTGAAGAAAGGACGGAAGTTGGATCACTGATGTAACTGGATCATGTCTTCTGCTTACCACCCTTACAATGCCTTGTAATTCTTAGGCTAAGTAATTAAATGCTCACCCTTTTTAAAAAGTAAATTTCTGAAAACAACATTGCAGTTTGTTTTGCAGCATGTGATATAATCAATTCATATACATTTATATTCATACTTTGTATTCAAAATCACTGTCATTAATTTTTATTACTGATTTCTTTGAAGGGAATTTGGAGCACAGTTTCACTGTGTATTTAACACATTGAGTTTTCCCAGTTTTCTATATCTGATTACTTTTGAGAATTATTTACAATTTTGTAGTTTACCAGAATTGTTTACCATGTAGGAAAAGAGCCAACAGTTTCAGAATTCAGAAGGCTTAGTGGCTCACTATTGTAGCTCAATAACTTAAATGCTGAGTATTTCTCTTTCAGATAGCTCTAGTCACCGGATGTTATGAATTAGATGATATTTACTAATGTAGCTAAAATAGGGGTTTGTATCCACAATATATTTTTGTCTGCAAAGGTGACTATTTTGTCTGAAAAGGTGACTATTTCTCTTAAAAAATGTATTGGTCTACCATGTTGCTTTCTGATAACTGTGTGTCACTACTTAGTTAAATCAGAAATATTTTGCCACTAATACTGAATTATTAATGTTCCTACATATATTAAGTACATATATATTCGTAAAGAACATGATTGTTTATTTCCCTACGGCTTAATTTTCCCATGTATAGAGAAATATGCTGCAATGTTTTCATTGAAAATGACAAATATGCAGTGATACTGCAGACTGTCTGCTTTTGATTGTGACCCATAAGTGTATGTGCCATTTAACAAGAAATAAAATATGACAGGCGTGTACAGTTCTGTCTGAGCAGGAAAAGAAATTTTATTGCTCAGGTTTTAGTCACACATGCTTTACATAAAGTTGTATCAGCATTTTATTTTACTTAGCATATTTGTTACAACCCTTAGGCATGAAAGAGTTATAATCGCTAACCTTATCTGCAGCAGCAGAAATTAGTTCAAGTAAGTTTGCAGTCAAAACAGCCTTCCTTTAGAAACAAAACAAGCACAACTGGAAACAAATCTACATATCTTGTAGATCTCAGCCAGAGAAGAAAGGGGCCAATCTTACAATCTTGGTTTTATTACCTGCCATATAGAGCAGATAAGACATATCTCCTCTTACATGCTGAAATACTTGAGGCACTACCACAGACCACTGAAATCAATAAGTAAACAGCTATCTGCTACCTCCATACCCACTATATTGCCCCAAAACTCCTGGTATTCTGGGTCTTCTTGGCCTAACACAGAGAAAACATTAAAGTTCTTTTGTGGAATTCATACAGAACATTGCACAGGTAGCTTGTGCAGGCGTAGGTCAGTAGTGAACAGTGAACCCAGCAGGATACATCTGCACTCTGTTCACACTTTTCAGGTTCCTTGTACAGCACAGTGGGAGAGGGCAAAATGAGAGGTGATGATTTTGAGGCACTTCTGCAGATAAAGAAGAACTTCAAAACAAGTTACACTGGCTTGTTATCTTGGAATACACAGATTATATTTTCTTTAATACACACATGAACCTGACTTTATTTTTACTGATGTACTACTGGCATTTATCTCCTCCAGAAGCACGTAAACAGCCTGCGATGCATTAGAAAGACAGGATATGAAACCTACACAGGATATGAATTTATAAATGCCAAAGGAGTGTAGTAGTAGCAACATGTAAATCAAACATGTAAACCCAGGAAATATTTTACTTTTGATCAGCTAATACAAAGTAGTAACATATTTATTATTTAGGGGAAACAACAAGTACTTTTGTGGGACCAGACTGAGGGACTGGATGATCAGTAGGCAATGTCCTGACTAGGATTAATGCATGACAAAAGAGAGGAACTGAAAATAAGCTGTATTTCAGATACCAGTATGCCACACACCAAAAAGACTGAGCAAAGCCTCTGAAAGGCAAGTAAAGAAGCTTGCCAGCTTTCCTATTTCTTTGAGCATTTTACCTATCAAGGCAAACTGAAAAAAAGCAAGAACTGCAATGCCTTCATTTCAAATATTCCAGGTAACTGTCTGAGATATTTTTAAGCAACAATGGAGAAACACCACCAAGAATCTGTAAGACATTTATCTTCAGTAAAGTTGCTAATCTTAAGCTTCAGACATAGTGCGTGCCCAAGCAAAGCTTCAGTCTGAGTTCCTTAGAAAGTGAGAAAAGTTTGATTTTCTTTGCAGCCACATATTCACACAAATAATGTATTTGTATATGTAGTTAATGCTAGATGGCTTTATGTCTGACTGTAGATGTCTGAAGATTACAGAAATACTGCCTGAAGAGCAGACCCTTGAATTTAGCCCTATTAGTCAACAATATTGTTTCTGATTCTATTTTTTAAAAAAATCAAAGTGGTTTCAGATTTCTGAGTAACTACCCATAATAGGAAACAACCCATTTGAAACACTGGAGAGTGTAAGTAGAAGGTGTTAATTATAGCTAAATGCCTAATTACCCTCCCCTGCTCTGGGCTAAATGCTACAGTTAGTTTTAGGCTGCTTTCATTTTAGTAACCATTTGATCTTTCCCAAGAGAGGATTTTGTACTATTTCTTTTAATCTTCTCTGCATGCATTTCAAAACTGGCTCCCTGAACTCAATTTTAAATTAGTGTTTGTGTTTATGAGCAGAAGATTGCAGGATCTACAATAAAACAAATAAAAATATTGTTTATAAAAGTCTGTTAAAGAAAATTGTGTGAAGATGCGTTAGATGCATAGGATTCAGTGACGCTGTTCCTCCCTCTGCTTGCTATGGTCTGCAGGAAAAATATAGTTTAGAAACCTTAGAGCTTTGCAAAGTACAAGCTTTTACCACAATGCCTTTTCAACTAGTGAACAACATAGCAAGTAATTTTAAAAAGATGTTGAAAATAAAACAGATTGATGTTTCACTTTGTGCATATGAGGATCTTCAGTGACTAGAAGCCATTAACCAAACAGAACAAAGTTAAACAAACATATAAATCTTTGTAGGGTGGACATTCTGTGCAGTAAATAATGCAACACTTCCACTGTCATCAGATAACAATACACTGTGCTAACTACCACTGAGCCAGGTTTTGGCACTAGTGTCAGTGCCAGATTGGCATCTCTTGTAGCTCTTATCTTCTACGGAAAACTCTTCAGAAATCGAAACAGCTCAGTTGAATCAAACTAGATGGGATTTAAATTAAAGTGGAAACAGGTCATGCAGTCAGCTAAGAAATTGCAAAATGTGATTACCCACCTCAAAATATTTCTCCATGTCTTGTTCCTTTTGTAAGAATCTCTATAAATCAAAGATGCTTATTTTCCACATCCATTGTTTTGATGAAGTTCCAAAGACAAATTCACTTCTCATCTTCCTTCTAGCACTGCAATAGCAAAATATGCTGCTAGTATTAACCATAATCATGTCCACAGCCTGGGTTCAGACAAAGTGGCAAATCAGCTGTAAGACCAAAATGCACAAAGGAGAAGTTGCAGCAATGTTCTAATCATGCTTAAAACATGCCAAAGGTATTGAATAAATACTTAACAAATGAAAGGAAAATAACAAATAACAAAAAAAGAAGAAATGAGAAATCTAGCACAGTATGTCCTGGTCTGGACCTCACAGAATAAGGATTTCTATGCATTAGTATACCAAAACCAGATTTAGTAATCAGATTTGGACTTCGTCTACTTTTAAAATCTAGTAAGGCAAATTTATACTCGGGTCTCATTAAAACTAAATTTAGAAGCATTGCATCATATAACCGGAAGTTAATGTACCTAGTGTTGAGTTTTACTAAGACAAAATACTAACTAATGTTTATTCTGAATGTTGGTTGCCTTAATACCCTGAATTTAGATACAGAAGCTACATGTAATGGGTATTTTCATATGTCACAAGCAACCCAGTTATGCTTTTATAACCCAGTTGCGCTTTTAACTGTAAATTCCACAGGCATTTTTTTTCTTACCTCAAAATTCAAGTAAATGATTTAAAATTAAACCATTTTTCCAGCACCTGTAAAAATGTGCAAATGATAGAACTGGCAGTATGATGATTGCTTTACAGATAAGCATTTTCTTCATCAACTTCAAGGACATCCAGATTTACGATCTAATCGCTCAGCCCTTTAACAGGACGCATTTGAGTTTGATTAAAAAAGAAAACAAATAGCAGTGCAGATTTATTAATGAAATCTGTGTGACCTTTTCACATATGGGACTCTCTCAGGACAGTGAGTTTAAAAATGAGTATGGCTTCCTTAGCCACTCTAGCTTTGCTGGTCCTGGTATGCAGCATGTTTTTGCTGTGCTTTTTCACATCAGCAAATGCAAATTTTGGAAAGTCATCTCCCCCACCCCCATCTAGAACTTTTAATTGCTTAACCTACATCCTAATTCAACTTGCTCATAAACCTTAGCCTTTGTTGTAGGTCCGACAGCTGCATTATGTCAGTAGCAAGTAAAACCTTCACAAAGTTCCGGAATGCTGCAAGACGTTTTATAGGTGCTGCAATAAAAGGCAAATTTAATTTACAAAAATGCATTTGTCACTGATTAAAAACTTACAAAGTTAATTGGAAACACTGTGTAGGTGTTGCCACACAACTAGAGGTGTAACTGGTGGTTTTAATTCAGTTGGAGCACTGGGGAGAGTAGCTGCTCATGCAAGGCAAGCAATCTTACTTAAGTGTTTCTTTTTCCTTAAAAAATCAGGTGTATTTACTGGACGACTTGCACAAATAGTCAATATTTAGCAGCATTAAGATGTTAGGCAAGGAGTAGTGACCACATCCAGGCTCAGTTTTCAATGCTGTGTCAAAGTAAAATTTGCAAGTGTCAGTCCATGCCTGTGAGTAATTGCAGCACCCCTTGGGAAAGTTTTCCAGGCCTTTTCTCACCTCCTTGTTTCACGTTGGCAAAGTTGACACTACTGTAACAATCATTGCTTGAGCAAGTGAGGAGAGGAGAGAAGAGGAGAAGAGAGGGAGGTAACAGCACAGGCAATCAGCACCCTCCCCCTGGAGCTGAGTGAATTATCTCCACATAATCCACTTAACCTTTGCCATTGTGGGACCTGGAAAGCTGAAGGTATTTTTAAACTTGAGTCTTTTAATTGCTAGTTTATAGTGGCACTAGTCCAGCTCAGCTGGAAAGAGGATGATTGGAAAATAGTTCCATGAGGCAATAGCTTTTCACCTCTGCCAGGAGTCCTAATAATAATCAGTTTTGTGGCTCGCTGTACTCTAAGACTGTGGGGACAGTGATCTAGAGTGAATCCACAAGTGATAGAGTATCTTTAACATATTAATATTCCTGGTAAACAGACCTAAAATGTCACAAGCTACTTACAGTGTTGAACTTGAGTAACATATATTGTCATCAGTTGCCAATAATCAGAAAAATCCAAACACAGAATATCGTGGAAACAGCTCTGAAACAATAAAGTTGAGTAATATGAGAAACTGCTTTGCAATTTCTACCTTTAGCAATCTCCACATCCTGAAACAATTTATTAAAATTCCACTTAATATCAGACTGTATCAGAAAACCAAAAAATGCCATAAGCAAATACTGAAAGATGCTTGTTGATAGTTTTTCAAAGGCAAGCTATGGAAAACTGAATTAGGAAGTGATTAGTTTAGTAGACTGCAATAGGCTGTGAGAGCCTTCTGATAAATTTTTGAGTATGGCTGCTTAAAATTTAAACAGAATGGTGCTTACCTATTTTATTGATAAATATTACACTGTGTTGGACTGTGTGTATGTAGACATTTCAGTAATCATCAAATCAGACAAGTAACCTTGTATATATTCTTCACAGAGTCACCTAGAAATGGAAACTACCTTTTCCTTGAGCTGGAATTTTCAAAAAAGCCCCAAAGAGTTAGACATTAACAAAGTTCAGCTTCTTTATAAATCTAAATCTTAGAGTCCCTCTAACGAATAGGACCATCTTGTCCCTTTCAGATCTCTGGGTAAATATGGGAAAGCAATCCCTTTTACAAATACTCAGGTAATCCTCAGCCCTATCATTTTTCCTTCTCATTTGCTTTGCAATTTTGAGTCTCCCACCCACTGGTAGAGATGAAGGGAGCACGTGGATGTCTTGCACTGCTGATTGCACTAACACTTCACAGTGAAAGAACGTGGCAGATCCATAATGTTAGTTACTTTTCAGCAATGCAGATAATCAATGTCCATTATGCTTATTCTGTATTCACCAATCAAAAAAATTCCAGTGGTACACACTCCCACAGCAATTCTGAAGAAGAATTACTAATTCAGCCATCTCCTTGGTTAACGTTCTTTGGTGTGTTCTCAGACAAAAAAACCCCTTCCTTATGTGATACTTTAGCATCAGTACAGAAAGAGAATTATTTTGGGAAATTCATGCCAAAAGAGTTGCTGTTTCTCAGCATGGTCTCTGTGTCATCTCCTTGATCTTTTATTAATGATGAGGAAGCAAACAGCAGTAGTTAGGATTCAGAAGAAGCAGCAAGGATGATCCAAATATTTCATTCCTACTCCTGCTATTCTACAGTTCAGCATTATGCAATGGGAACATCATATTACAATGTTTTTTGCTTGCAATCTTTAAAAAGAAACAGGAAGTAAAAAAGGGAAACAAACAGAAAAGGATTTCTAACCCTAAATGTATAATTTAATCCAGGAAAGCAAGAAAGAGCACTTATTCCTCTTTATTTGGTTTCTCTTCTCACCTTCATGTGCTGAAACATTGTGCTTTTTTTATAACTTAGAAAATTGAGAGGAAGAGAAGATGTTGTGGAAGACTGTAGTTGCATCTGTGACATAGCCAGGTTCTCCATTTGAGTAGTTTTGGGCTAGAATTTCAGCAGATTTTTATGGAAATTCATTCTTCTTGGCCCATATACCAATATGACTAAATGTATGTTGTAGAGAAGGAATAAATGGGATTAAACAAAAGAGAAAGTGCTTGGGTTATTTTTCTAATTCCTCTGTTATTTCTGTAGTTAAGACTTTAATGGAATGATCAGCATTAATATGACATTTTGAAATTAAATGATAGGCAGAAAGAGGATCTTACTGACCTTGGTGTAAAACCAAAGAAGCCAATCCAGCAGCCACACATTTCTTTCTTCAGGACAGGCCCAACTACAAAACAAATTAAATGAAAGTATGTATTTATGTTGGTATCGAGAGCACTAAAAACCACTATAAGGAACTACTTTGATTTGGATAATAATTTCAGTTTTTTAGATGGGGAGATCAAAACAGAGGGGGTTTGTGAATAAATGGTAATGTTTTTCTTGTTTCCAGCTCAAATTAATATTTCTTCTCTTTTTTTTTCCCCCTCTCTTTTTTTGTGTTGTAGAAAAACTTCAGAGGCAATTTTCAGTTTATACGGGAAAGATCAATAGAGTCTGAGAATCCTCCTCTGAGAAGACCATTTTGTGTAAGGCTATGGCTTCAGATATGAGTATTGATAAAAGCTAGCTAGAGGTGGCAATTCTGGTTTAAAAATAAAAATTTCCCTCCAAGTGCTACAGTCTCATGTACTACCCCTGAAGTCTCAAACAGCTTCATGGATAGGAGATGTTTATCTTCACAGGACTGATAGGCAAAATGTGGTGCTGTTGGCATGGGTGAGATTTTTGCCTTCAGTTTTTCATCTTTCCTGGACATTTGTGATCATATATATGTCATATATATATGATATATATATATATGTGATATCTATCTATCTATCTATCTATCAGGTTCAACTCGCAGCTGATGAGATGGATCTTTCTCTAAGTCAAAAGGAGGTTATTATGATTTCAAGTCATATTTTGCACCACAGAGGAAAAACACCTCTTGCTTTCAGCCCAAAGATTGTAATTCAAGATTAAAGACAAAGCAAGAGGAAGAAGGAGCATGGCGTCTTCCTCCTTCTTGTAACTGGCTGCAGCTGACCGAATGGCAGACAGACAGCTCCTAAAATTATATGTGTGCATTATAGCATAAACTAAATTGAAAGTTACATACCCATATACTCACAGCTTTCATCTCCACCATGTAGGAGCATGCATTGCTGCCTTTCCGAGCAAAAATTTTTGACTTTGATGTGACTGAAAATACCAGGCTGATGCAGCACACTGCTGAACAGCTTAGCCAATTCGTTCATTCATACATTCTCATGAATATGAAGCATGATATTACTGCTATCAATTTAATAACATTAGTCAAAGGTACTAAAATCCTTATCACTGATGTCTGGTCTCAGTTTGGGAAAAAAATATCACCCATTTATTACCTGAACCTCATAGTAAAGTCAGGTTGTCAAAAAAGGCCTACAGTCTTCAAGATCCCATGGACATGAACTCAAACAGTTTTGATTAATGAACCTATGTCATGAAATGCCATCTCCTTTATATTCCCACCACCACTATCATTATTACAATTTATATGCTTACTTTATGTTTGTGAATATATGTATGCTGTGTATGCTCATCTAGCTAGGCACAGCATGTCATATGCTGAATATTTCTCTTGGGAGGGAAATTGTCAAATGCAGAAAAAGTTCACAACACAATTAAGAAAGGAAGTATTTTTTCCATCATGGAAAAATTACTTCTCAACTGGAAGATACTATTTTAGCAGTGGAAATAGACAGAAATTGTGATTGCATTTCAACAACTGAACATACTGATTTATTTTGCTTTGCAAGACTGTTTTTTTTGTCAAGTAAATATTTACTTGGATATAAGTAGTAATAGGAAAGTGAAACAATGGAAATAATGAAGAGCTGTGAGTAGTGCACCAGTTGTTAGAAGAACTGAAAACTATATGTTGGAAAGCAGGAGCTATGAAGATTTGGAAGTCATGGCTGTAAAGCAGCTGGAAAAGATATCTCAGAATGACAAAGAAAGACCTACTGTGATTCTTCAAGATGTAGATGGAAATACTGAGAAAAATATGGAGGGTGCTAACAATAGAGATACACATGATATCAAGTCTGTTTCGGAGGCAGGGTGTTGACCATGGGGAGTACCTGCCCTTTGAAAGTATGTTGACATACCAGAAAACCACTGAGAAAAAACAAAACAAAACAAAACAAAAACCAAAACAACAAAGCAATGCTGAGAAGTTGGAGCCTACCTTTCCATAGAGATTTGGAATAAGATCAATACATTTTGTTAATCCACAGTTACTTAAGAGATACTTTGATCATGGTCATAATTCACTACAGATGAAATTGGTACAGTTAAGCCAGTGATACAAGCACAGAAGGATCTAAGGACTGGAAAAAAGACAGTGTAGCATAGGGTAACAATAAAGTGCAAAGGGTGCTCAAACACTGGAACTATTTCCACATGGCAGATTCATCTTCATCTGAAGATTTTATACCAAAGTTAATGTCAGTCTGAAGAAACAGGCTATCTTGCCAAGAACTTAGAGGCATGATACATGGATTGTGAGGTAGATTTCTACTGCCTGTTTTATCCAGCAGGCCAGGTGATATCAGATCAATGCAGAGTTGATGTAGGATTAATAGCAGATTGTGATCATTACTGATAAAAAGTGAGCTCCTACAGAATAAGTTGGTGACTGTCCATACCTAGATTAAAGAAGAGACTGCCCAGAGAGGTTGTGGAGTCTCCTTCTCTGGGGGTATTCAAAATCCGTCTGGACGCGCTTCTGTGTGACCTAGTCTAGGGAATCCTGCTGTGGCAGGGGGGTTAGACTAGATGATCTTTCGAGGTCCCTTCCAACTCCTAATATTCTGTGATTCTGTGATTTTGAGGGTGTATGTTGGATTGACTGAATGAACTATTGGTCAGTTATAGACCATAAAGCTTCCTTTTGAATCAGAAAATAAGGCATATGCTAATCTTTTTTAATGTTGGTGTGAATTAAGAATTAGAATTATCTAATTACTTATGTACTTTAGAATTCTTACCTACTAGCTGATCCTTTTGTTTGGCCAGAGTTTCTCAGTCTTGATCTGCAAAATCTGCTTCAGTACACTGAATTCCTAATAAGTGGAAACAAAATGAGGAAGATTCATTCTGGAAGGAAAGTGCACATTACTAATGCATTTTTATGTTGATTACAGCTCAGGGCTGTATTCCCTGAGCAGTTATTTCCTTGGAGATCAGGGTTGTCAGTAAAGTTTATGTTTCCATCCTGCGTCAGAACAAAGGTTCACCCATCCTACTGGTCTGTCTTTGACAGTTGTTTGCAGCAGATTCCTGGTATGCATAGTGTGATTTGTTATGTGGTGTCTCCATGGAGATTGCATCTGGGTTGTTGTATTTCCTAGTCAGCAGTGGATTTATACTTCTCAAAATTATCCAACTGTCTACTTTAAATGCACCATCTCCTTATTTCAATGTTGCCTAGTCTTCATGTTATAAACAATATGAACAAGCTTTGCTTTCTTCACAGTATCACTGATTACTATTGAGTCTCCTTCAGCCATCTTTTCAGGCAGTTTTTAAAAACTTCAGAAGTCCCAATCTGCTCAGTTATTATTTGCATGGAACTGCTCTCTGCCTGATCATCCTCTTGTACTTCTTGAACTTTACCTAGTTCTGCTGTAACTTTCTATTATACTCTAACCAGAACAACAAGCTGCATCCAAGATATGGGCACATTGAAGATCTAATCAGTTCAGTGTTTTCATTG
This sequence comes from Galbula dea, assembly GCA_013399015.1. Taxonomy (NCBI): domain Eukaryota; kingdom Metazoa; phylum Chordata; class Aves; order Piciformes; family Galbulidae; genus Galbula; species Galbula dea. The sequence continues at coordinate 285,880 of VWZX01004609.1, forward strand.
GAAGTTCTTTCCAAATTATTCTTAACAGTGTTTGCTTTATGAAAACGGAGGAATACCAAGTTCATGGTTCTATAAAGCAAACTGATCTGAGATCTTTCTCTTGGGCAGCAGTAGCTTGCTTAGAGCTGATTTCTCCATACACTTCCTTTTACCATGTTATTTTGCCTTCATTGACATGAATTTCAGCTACCAGTTTATTGCCCAGACAGTTATTATGAAAGTCATAAACAATTTCTACTCAGGGTTTTACATTTGACTACTTTCAATAGTTTTATATCTCCAGACTTTGTCCTTTGAAAATATACATCTGTCTTCCCATTTAGTATTTAAATGAAAAAAGAGAGAAAAGAGAAATATGTTTATATATATAGATGCAAAAATAAAAATGTATACATTTAAACATGATTTCATCTGCTACTTTTCCTCTTTTAATTTCTCTCACAATTTTGCTTGCTTGTATTATGAGAACGTTGTAACCTGTGGGGAAAATTAGTGACATGAATATTTCTTTAATCACAGATTCTGAGTACTGGTAATAGTATTTCTAAGGGATATGCTACCTGACTAGCAAATCTTACATTTTATTGGCTGTTTCATTTTGTTCTCTTTCATATTTCATATTTATGATATGTTCAGACATACTCCTGTTTTGTTAAGTAGGAGTCTGTGTGGTCTTTGATGTAAAACATAATTTATTGGACAAGGAAATATGAGAGGGTGCCCTGAATTTACATTTAATTGATGAAATGAGAATTTTTAGTATTGCAACAAGACAGATTCTCATCCAACGTGTCATGGAAGGAGTGTTCTCTTAATCGGTTCTCCTGTGAATTAAAATACATGCATATATATTTTCAAGAGTAATTTTTGAAATTCTTTATTGAAGGTAATTAGCAGGGCTTTCATGCATGCCTGACATTCAAATACTAAAAATGATTGATGCTATTATTTATTCATAACAGTATTTTTTATCTATGAGAAGTGACTCTCCATTCTGACAATTCTTCAGTAAATATCACTAATATTGCAAATGAAGACTACATCTCAGCTGTACATTAAGTTTGGATATAAATACAACCCCTTTTCATCAATACAGACTTGATGTGAGTTTGTCCTTGTAATTAAACTGCCGCTTCATCATCAGCCAGTTCTGTTTAAAAACAAATAATTTATAATTGCATTATTCTTTCACGTGATTTTACATAGGGCAGTAGAGCACACCAAGAGCTCTCAGAGGCTTCAGTGAAGTGCAGTATACTTCCACTAGCCGGCTTATACAGTCTTCTGCTTGTTTCTATTATCTTCACTTCCTACTAGTACTTAAACTTGTGGAATGCCCTCAATCGAGACAACTGCTTTTTAATGTTTGTTTATTAACTCCAGTGGAATCCCTTGCTACTGGTAGTTCTTGTGACATTTTCATACGTAACACAAGGACAGATTTTTTTATTACCTTTACTGTCAGGATTTCTGCTTCTCATGTTCTACAAAACTATTTTAGAGCTGTATGGATGCTGGCAAGTTAACAGGAAGAGGAAGTTTAGAGTATATCTTTGTCTACTTTTTCTCTTAACAGAAGGAAAAGTTAAGCATGAACACTATTATTTTGCCTAAATGTCTACTCCCATAGACATCAATACAAATGTTGCCACAGACTTCAGTGGATTTGGCCAAAATGTCAAAACATAATTGTTGTCAGATGAGCAGTAGTGTTGCCATTCATGTCAGTAGAAAATGGATTGAAGTGTAACATCTTAAAGTTGATGCCCTCTCTGTTTCACAGAAACAATAAAAAAAATATAAACCAGGTATGCAATTTTGCTTTTACTCACATCATTGTAACTTCAGAAAACTCCATAAAACATCTTACAGATATTCCAGTGTCAGTGAACTTAAGAGATCCTACAACATATTTTTCCTCAAAGTATCAAGAAACATGTTTATGTTTATGTGTATATTAGTTTAGAAGTACTTTTAAATAAATAATAATTTAACTTGTGCAATTAAGATGGTTGACCTAATATTTTATTCTTTGGATTTGATTATTTTTTCTCCTACTAATAGTAGGAGACTACTATTACTACTACTAAGACTTTCTCATGTTTTTATAGTTTTGCAGATGTTTTTTCCATTTAAAATCATTAGAAATGAGCTAGGTACTGGGATTTGGTTTTGAGAAAGGACTAAGTCAAGCAACTGCTGTTTTTGTTTTCTTACAATTTTGATTGCAAACAAATAGGCCCTCAGAAATAAAAGAAATTGCGATACTTAAATTATGAGAGATTGCTGTCTTCATGCTTTAAGCATCTTCTTACCTTTTAGTGTCTGCATGTAGAAACTGAGAAAAAAAGACTAAGAATGCAGATGTTTATAAAAGTTGTGTAGAAAATTCTAATCACTGAAGGTTCAGATTTTTGTGTTTATACTCAATGTTAGGCAAGAATTATACCAATGGTTATGGCAGCAACAGAATTAGAAAAGAAAGGGCATAAGCAGCAATTAATATTAAAATATTTCACTGATTATTGTCTTTTGATTTCTTTTTCTGCCAGTTCAGCTGAAGACTCCTTCTTTCCTTCAGGATTTTGATGTGACACTTGTAATCTGTTCTTGCTTCCCTAATACTTTGTCTTCATCATCACTGGTTGAATTAGGTAGATTTGTTTTTTCCTGGGTAACCCTAGGAATCATCATGTGATTTAGAACACTCTCCTTTTCCCCTTCAATCCCTAGTCAGGTCCTGCAGCAGAATGGGTGGTTTGGTGTCTGTTTATCTGTTCCTAGGACTGAAATCATGACTACATGCATCTATCAGTTGACAGGGATTTCTTGATTACATCTTTTTTTCAGGATCTTTAGCAACATAATGAAATAAAACATACCTTCCTTATGCCTCTGATAGTGACACTCTATGACTGGGCTTTTCCAATTGTTTGAATCTGTAGTACATCTACACTTTATTTCTTCTTTGCATGTGCTACAGTTACTCTCCCCTCCCATGAGAAACCTGTACTCCCTTCCTCCAACTTCAGCCAGCCAGGAAAGCGCTACCAGCTTATGCAAATTGTTCTTTCTTGACATTTTACTAGTTCAGTCTTCTGGTGGTTTGGAGGTTTTCTGTTAGTTTGTCTTTTTTTTTTTTTTTTTTTTTTTTTTTTTTTTTGTTTTTTTTGGTTTTTTGGTTTTTTTTTTTTTTTTTTTTTGTTTTTTTTTTTATTGCTGTTTTGGTTTATTTGGTTGTTTGGCTTTATTTTTTGGTTGTTGTTGCTGTACTTTGTTTTGGTCTGTTCCTTCCCTCCCAAGAGTGCAATTTTAGCTCTCTTATAGAAAAAAGAGGTTTGTGTCCAGTGTATTGCCATAATTATGAATGTGACCCAACAAATCCCAAAACAGCAGCTTAGCTATTCCTCAGACAGTGAACTATAACAACAGCAGTCTATAACAGAGACCAGATATGGTCATACCAGTGGCATCACAGGAGTGGAGAATCATCATCCATAGTCACAATCAGAAGGTCCTTAGCGATTATCTAAATCTGAAAGTCAAAGGAAGAGGCAGATAATGTTTATTTGCTAATAAAATAAATTATATCTTATAATATCCCTTAACAGAACAAAGACAATCTGTGTTACAATCAGCATCAAGACTGCATTTATAAAAACTTCCTGAAAAGCAAGTTTTATGTTTTCATGACATTTTACAGAGCCTTTAGGGACCAGACTAGTGACCTTGAAAGACTGTAATTTTTTTCCTGAAGAAGGATTGAAAAGATGAGATTGCATATTCAAAAATTTAAATCAAAATAAAGGTGAGGTAATATGCAGCCATGGCCTCCTGCACGTGTTACTGCCTCTTTCGCGTTTTTACCCTGCCCGCTAGTTTGTGTGATAAAATAATCGACATTTTTCATCATTATGTCTTTATAGCTTTCATTAAGAGAACCACTCTCCTTGTTATCTTTAATCACTGCTATAAAAAAAAAAAGAAAAAAGATAACATCCCTTTCTTCATAAAACAATACCTTTTTAAAAGCTTTCATTTTAGAGCTACTGTTAGGCCATGATAAATTGCTGAATGGTTGATTTCCTGACACTCCTTCTTACTAACCTTTCTTGACAGCTTCTGGATTGCTCTACCTGATAATTTGCATTATAATAATGGCTACAGTGAGATGTCTCTTAACTATTTTCTTTATTTTTAACAAGATTCTTAACACCCTCTGTAGGTGGCAAAATGCAATTACAGACATGAAGTGTCCCCTGGAGGATGGTTGTTCACAGATGCCACTGGTACTTCAGTAGTGCAACTGCTAAATGAAACAAAAATAAAGAATCAGATTCTCTACACATCCAGTTCAAATAAAAATTTAATTAAAAGTTATGAAGGCATTTTATTGATTAACAATCTTAGTAATTAAATACTGTAGTTGACATTTTTTTTGTTGGATTTGTTCTTCCTTGGAGATCTCTAATTGTTGTATGGCTTTGCATTTATTGATAACTCTTTTTGATGAATACAGATGCCACCTTTTATAGTAGTCGTTGACAGAGTAATCATATTGTGAGAAACACCAGGCTTCTGTAGTAACAGCTGTTGCAGTTATACATGTTGATATCCATTGGGAAAATGTGTTTGCTGCTATCATGGGTACACAATAAATGGAAGGTGCAATAAAGCACAAACTAACATTTTGAAAATCCTTACAACTCTAGGAACTTTATTGCAGATTACAAGCACTTTGATCTCTGTTCAGTACTTAAGTCTTAATTATCAGACTAATTGCACAGACTATGTTCATTTTCAGTGGTAATCCTTTTGTGATTAGCTTCTGTGTTCAATAACTGACTTATCCTTTAATTAAAAGGACAATTAACCTTAAGGCTGCTGCTGCAGCTTGGGATTAAACCTATACAGAGTTAATATTTAATATCATTGTAAAAGCCTTTGGTGAAAGGTACTGAATGAAAATATAGTGATTCCCTCCTTTACTGTAACTTGCTTTAAGAGATAGCTTCATTATGTATCAGTATAATGCATTTTACTTTGACATACTACTAGCTTAAACCCATTAAGGGCATGCAGGAATATGCATGCACTTTTAGCCCTTCTTTGCTTTGCAGGCAGGGCATACTCATATTGGATATTTCTATACAGTCATGATCAGTGGTTGATATGTAACAGAAAAAACCCCCCAAACAATAAAACACAAGAGTCAGCACTTACGGTCTTGCTTTTCCCAGCATTAAAATATTTTTGTGTTAAAGGTCTGGACAGTTCAATTTTTACTTATCTGGCGGTGAGAAATTTATTTAGGAAAAGGGAAATGCTATATGAAATGATGTGCTATGGAGGAAAAGTTTTGCCCAGGGCCACTGCAGTCCAACTGTTTGAAAGACAGCGAAGCAAATCCAGAGTCATCAATGCCCAAGTGTGTCAATTCTGCCAAAAAGCCAGATGCTGCTATGGGAAGCATTATGTATCTTTTCTAGTTTGACATCTGAGTCCTGCTATGAGCAGCCATGCCTAATGCCTATCTGTAGCTTAAGGTTCTACTGCTGCATTAATAACAGGGTTTTTTTTTTAGTATATATATATATATATATTTAGAGAGAGAGAGAGAGAGAGAGAGAGAGAGAGTGCTGTATAATCCTTCCTCCTCCCCAATCCTCCCCAATCTGAAGTCATTCAGATTGCTTCAAAAGCAAGCCAGGTGCAAAGTCCTAAAATCTACCGTACTCGGTAGTCTCACTGACTCATGTGATGGTGTGGTATGTCTTGCTAACTGCAAGTACATTTTTCTCATTCTTCTGACTGTGGTGAAGGAACCTGATCAAACTAGACATCTTAGAGACAATCTCCTTCATGTATTTTTTTTTTTTCTATACAGCTAATTTGGGGTTAAGACTTAACTATTGGTTACTTGTCATTAATGAAGGCTAGTAACTATTAAGCAGCTGCTCAAAAGACTTAGAAATTGAAGAGGAAAATTTATTACCTCTCACGCATACTTAAGACAACTATATTACCCCTCTCATTTTACTGGAATTATCTCAGTTTCAAAGAAAAAAATATATATTCTTTTTTATGTGCATCATTCTAAGAATTAGTATAAAGCAACATTGCCTTTGTACAAGAGTTTCCTCCAGTATATTACTTTTCTTGTATTATTCAAATGATATATATAGTGAGGGTGACCCAACCACACATTTTCCTGAATGGAATGTAGATAAAAGCAGCATCGTATTTGAAATCAATAGAAGTGACTTATGATGGGAGTGTCTGGCTCCAGAATTATTACCTGGTGTTAAGTGCTGACAATGCAGCAGGATCTTCAGAAAAGATAAATACAATGAAGGATCTCCAAAAGTCTAATGCTAACCTAGGAAGCAAGTCTGGTCAAGCTGCCTGTGTGGGGGTGTGACAGGGAGAGACTCACACCCACACTTTTCTGAAAACAGATGAAGAGGCCAAACTGAAACATCTCTTGCCAGATGTGGAATGAAAGGCTGAAGTGCTCTGCATTAAAATTTCCATATGTGCTATTCTAAGTGCTTTAACCGACAGCAAATTTGGCTGAGTTCAGAAAGTTGGGAGTGGACACATTTTCTAAAAGTTACAAACTTTAATATATTGGTGGATTTGGGAATTACTGTCATGATCCTTGGTAATTCCCTGTTTGGTCTTACTAGTCTTGTTTGCAATAAGACTGTTGATATTCATTGTTTACATAGTCATAGCTACCTAATTTTTATCTGCCTGTTAAAAATATCTGAGAATTCAAGGGGAATTGAGACTCCTGGAGTAGTCACTTGATAGTTTGAGAAACAGAAAATGAATATGGAGGAGACCTTTTCCTTTTCACTGATTGCAGAGAAAGATGAGCCTGCCTACATTAAAGCTGGTGTCTCTCCAAAAATCCCTTGCTCTGTCCCTCCCTGTATATGCCAATTAATTTAAGCAGCTGCACGGAGCCACTTCCCAGGGAAGTACCAACCCAGGCAAGGAGCTTATAGGTTTCTTTTGCTACCAGCAGGGAGATCTAGAAGCAGTAGGAAAACCATGATATGGCACTGTGATATGAAGGCCATCAACTAGTTTGTAGTTTGAGTCATGTTTGATGTTAGTGCTCCAGTAATTCAATTAGGATAAAAGAATCATGGATAGAAATGAGCACATCCGCTGCACAGAGAGACAGTCACAGATACCATTACAGATATGAATTGCTGCCAAAGCTTCCTGCTACTGGAATTACCAAACAAAAAGAGCAAAGAGATCTAGTATAGCCTCCAGCTATTCAAATAAATATAAAAAAGAATGGAATGCCTGCAATCAGGGAAACAGATGCTGTTCTACAATCTTTTTCTGACAATAAAGACATAGAGCACCATGCTATCCAGTACAGCTCATTCAGTCTCACTAACACCACATGCACAATCCACAAGAGTGGTGGGAACACAGGACAAAAGAATGCTACAGGAAATTCTAACAAAGCAAATGAGGATGTTTCTAAATCATTGTTACCCTTAAAGTCAGGATGACTATTGAAGGACATGACTTATTACCACATTGGGACCTTCCCAGGGCAGTGTGGGTTTTTTCCTGTATGGGATTGTGCCCTCACTTTCTCAATATGAGTCTCAAGGTGATAAAAACTATTATATTTTTGAACATAAAGGAAAAGCCTTTACTTACAGAAATATTTACTTGCTCTTGAATGATAAAAAGCCCATATTCTCAGCAAGTATATGAGGATTGCTACCAAAAAAATTGTAATATTATTAAGAAAAGTGAAATCTCCTTTTCAGCTGTAGTCCTCACAATGCTGTGCCAGTACCTGCTGCACCTGAGTGGCCCTGACTGATCTATTTCAGAGTTATCTGCGACTTCTGATAATGAGCAGAAAACACATTTGTAAACAGAAAACAATATCCAGCTTTGGTTTTCTTATTTTTGTTTGGTTTTTGGTGGGAGTAGCAGTGATAGGAACAGACGCCAGAGAATGTCTATTGGGCTGGCAGATCACCTAAGTAACACAACATAACTTTTTCATTCCCACCATAGCCAGAGTGTGATTACACAAGTATTCATTTTTATGTGATCTTCCATATCTCTTTACCTAGCTGACATTCATTTAACTATTTTACTCACTCTATGGTGCTATCATAGTAAATCAGGATGTATAATTATGCTTCCAAGACCTCAGTTCGGTATGGTACAAAACCATGCTTACTTTAAGCATGAGTATCACTCTGTTAAATAAGCTTTACTACAGGCCTAATAATATTACTATCTGAGTCAAGACTAATGTGTCAGGAATATCAATGCATTTGAAATGGTAGTACAAGGATCCCATATTCTTCTAACAACTTTAAAATTGCCACAAAATACAGCTAAAGTGTTATCAGTCCTTACTGTAACTGTAAAAGTGAATAGGGGAGTTAAAATGAGTGGAGAGGTTGTAATGTGGAAGTAATTACTGAAATTCATCCCAGAAAATATGGCTAAGCTCCACATTTGACATAGGAGATATTTATACCAAGTGTGCTGTATATCTATGGGAGTTGGTAAATATTAGCTTTTTAATGGCTTTAACTCCATCTTTTAATAGTTGGTAGTCAGACATATTTGTCAGGATGCTCCCACACCAAGGGAAGCTCCTGGGCAAATAGGAGCTTTTGTCCCTGGCTGAATTCTCATTGCTGATTTTAGATGTCTGGGATGTGGTCTTCTCACATCTACACCAGAGCAGGTACAATAGCCTATCATGTTGTTCCTGTTGCTGCCAGCTCTTTGCTAATTTGTACAATAATAAGCACCTATTTCCATTTCTCCTGGTAATTTTACCATTTTCATGATGTCATCAGCACAAGTCAGAAGAGAAAAGGTCAGTGGTACAATGATGTACTGTATATAAAATGAGCCATTAAAAAAAGAAAAATGGCTAGACATTTAAATGCTCAAGCTTGCCAAGGCACAGTAATAGCTACCCTGGCCATCTCAGGATGTATTTATTATGTGATTCCCATCAAAAGCAAATAATATCCCCCAGCACTCTATCTTCCCACAGCGATACAGTGTATACTGCACAAGTGAGCTTAGCTGTGTCCAGATAGACAGTGCAAGTCTGGGTAAATATACTTTTAATGACAGCCACTATGCATATTTACTGAATCTTTTGAGTGTCCCTTGTTCTGCCTTTTAATTTCTTTAGTATCTATACTATAGAAATATGTACTGTAATATGGAGTATTGATTTTTACCACCTTCTATGTAAAAAAAAGCGAGTAACTGGAAGCAGTGTAACAAAACCTTTGGATGCAATCAATGAAACAGGAAATTAAGTCAAAATTCAGATAAAACACAATGTTATCAAAACTTCTGAAATCAAGTTACTATATTTATACATAATCAAGGGGAATAAGGGAGGGGAGGGAGAAACAGGGAGAGATACAAGGAGCCACAATGATACACTTCAACTAAATAACCTGTCCTACTCCTCAGCCTGAAGGTAGACCACTTGTCTAGGCACTATCTGAGGACCTCTCCATTGCTTATGTGTTGTTCTGTTATTAGTGCAAACAAAGCTGGAGAAAAATGATGGCAGGTGCTTATTTCAGGAGGTAACCAGCTTAGGACTTTTGCTATATGTAGAAAGCCAGGGACCGAAGTAGGCAAGCTGAAGGGTTGCTGTGTCCCTGGCTGCTGGAATAAGATTCACAGCTCGGCAGGTCACATTATGTGACAAATATTTTGTGCAGAACAAGGGAAACACCTCTTGGTCAGGTCTTACACTTTGTTCAGGAGCAAAGAGCTCAAGAAATTTCTAATATTACTGGCTCCTTTTTCTTGCCCTTTTCTCCAGCCTCCTTATTTAGAATTATGACTCATGTCCTTTCAGCTACCTTCAGAGCACTTCACTCTGCTCCACTTAGCCTGCAGCTCTTTCCAAACTGTCAGAATCAGCAGGATTTGGTATGCTTAGAATATACAGGCACATTATCAGCATTTTAAATTTGTGATAGTCACAGTAATTTGTGGATTTCCATCACTATTGCTTGCAAAACTACTGATGACATAAGGAGAATATGGGATTTAATTGTCCTCAAGTAAATATTAGAATCACTGATTCATTGTTACATTTCTGTGAGATGCTTTTGCTGAAATTAGGAAGTGAAAAGCACAGTTCTGTTCTACATCAGAACTGAGGGATGACCAGCAATATGCTGTGGATAAGACTGAACAGACACTTGCTCTCATGGCTAATGGTAACATACTAAGGCAGCAAATAGTACTGCCTGAAGACCATATTGCACTGCTTTCCTTGTTATCACATTAGCACTGAGGAGACAACATGCAGTAAATTATTCAGTTTGGCAAAAACTAGGGAAGGCTGTGAGGCTGAGAGGGATCTTACTAAACTAAGAAAGAGATGTGTGACAGCAGTTGAAATTCAGCACTGTCCAATGGGAAGCTGACCAATGTATGCAGAAGAGAATACCTCAGGTTTCTCATGATTTAACTCTTACCACTCAGGAGAAGGGCTTGGCCATTATCAGCATGAATGCACCACTGATAAGCTGACTCAGCATGAGGAAAGCTAAGGGACTTCCTTCATGTGGGCTTTTAATCATGTGTTCCTCTGAAATGCTAAGTTTTGGTATCTCCTACAAGTCTGACATTGTCAAATGCAGCGACCAGGTCCTTTCAGCAATGTGGTGTCTGTATTCTTCAAGTTAAATATAGACAGTTTCATACCACCATTTGTATTGCACATCTATAATTTATTTCTTTCTTCTTAAAATGTGGGGAAGTCATGTGATTTTTATGAAGACTAAACCACCAGTCCATTTGTATCATATTTTTAGAGACATTGTATTGATTGAAAGAGAATTGGCTAACCTAAGGTGTAAACAATGACTGGTGTTGGCCCTAACCCATGTGGTTAATATCACTGTTTTGTCATGCTGAGTGATGTGAAAAGAGGAACGGTTGGTTGTTGATTATTGAACAGCTCAACACAGGGCACATTTGGCATGTCAGATGAGAGGCTATTCTAATGAGCTAGCACTGCTGCCAATTACTTAAGAGCCAGTGCCTCCTCTACAAGCTATTTTGTACCTCTTTGAGATGTTTAACTGAATTCCAGCTGAATAACAGATTGCAAATAAGATGGTTAGAGTTGAGAATCTGTGTATATATATTCTTTTAGCATCATTTTACGTGCACCTGCCTGCTAATGGAGACCTTCATTCTCTGGTGATGACTAATTAACATATAGCACAGCAGTCATTTTAAGAAATGTTATGCTTGTTGTATAGGCTGACAGAGTTGTGCAATTGAAATATCCCTTTGTACTTTTTATTTATTTTTAATTATTTATTGGATTTAGGAAACAAAATTGTATCAGCCTTGAAAATTGTTAGAAGAATTAACTCTGGGAGGAGACATCTCTGATTGTATGTGGCCCATTATAATGACAGTTTTCTTTCAGGTTGAAGCTGTAGGCATTAGACATTAGTATGACAACCAGTAAGGTATAAAAAGGTAGAAATATTATATCCCTGATTGTATCTTAGTACTGAGCATGGTGATCATAAATATCTGTGTTTCACTATCAGACAAAACTCCCTTTATTGGGTTTTTATTGGTTTTGGTTTTGGTTTTTTTTTTCCCACTGGATGTGAAATCAAGTTCCTCTGTCTTCCAGTAGCATAGACAATATTCATGCTTGGATCTTCTGTACACCTGTCTTAAAACACAAAATACTTTAACCAGACCCGTTCAGCTACTCAACTCCCTCTGCTTAGAATATACATGGGGGTGTCTGATTTTGGGATGAGAATACATGGTCTAAAAGACTAGGACTAACACCATTACCCTCAAAGATTTTTAGTTACTGCTGATTAGGAGTTATTTCAACTGGGAATTAACAACTAGCTAGCACATTTCCATTTCACAGACTCACAGAATATTAGGGGTTGGAAGGGACCTTGAAAGATCATCTAGTCCAACCCCTCTGCCACAGCAGGATTCCCTAGACTAGGTCACACAGAAGCGCGTCCAGACGGGTTTTAAATATCTCCATAAAAGGAGACTCCACAACTTCTCTGGGCAGTCTGTTCCAGTGCTCTGTCACCCTCACTGTGAAAAGATTTCTGATTAAGTAATTTAAAGCTGTACCCAAGTTAATCTAGACTTTCTAGAACATCTAGTCTGCTTATATGAGCATGGGACTCTTGGTGACAACCACCTACGTTATCTGTGCAGATAACAGCAGAAGAAAGTGTTTTCCACTTTCCCCCATGCATTTTGTTAGGTCAAAACAGTAGATGATGTTAGTTGCCATGGTACATGTTACTAATGTTAAAAAAGCAAAATCACACAACTATGTCTTTTTGATAGAAGAGATTAATAAGAAAATATAAAGTATCGATGTGGGGAAACGTACCTCTTCTAATAATGGGACTATAAATTTTATTTAAAATAGATGTTTAAAATTTTGGTTATTTATTTCAATGTGTTAGATTCTGTTAAACATTTAAAATCTGTTTAATATTAGCAGAATCAGGATGCTTGTTCTGGAAAACCAAGAAGTTCCATATAAAATAGCACTGTGAATTGAATATTGAAGCTTGTGTGAGCCTGATGGCTCTAGATAGTCTCTGTGACCATGAAATTAAGGGTACCTTCAGTATTATTTCTGTTCTGAACACATGTGCAGAAGGGCCTGTTACGTGCTAAGCTGCACAAAAATACATATTGACTGCTTCTTTCCTTTGATGAAAGCAAACGTGTATTACAACTGAAAACATATTTGACTTAAAACTCACTGCAAGAGCAAGTTATTTTTTAGGCACAGTAACACCATAATTTATGGATATTAAAATTAATAATTTTCTCCTACTTTTCCTCTAGAGTGGGTTATGAAAGGCTCTTTAAAAAAAATGTGTTTGTAATCATTTGTTTGTGGTTCTGCATTTGAAGCACCTTTATATTTTTCCTGATGAAATATTTGCTGCCTCCAATCAGCTGGGGAACATTACCTTGATGAAGCTACTGAAATATGCTCCATCAGTCTCAAAGGGTTTTCCTAGCCTACTTTTCACCCTCCTCTTGCCAATTAAGCTGCCACATTATGTATGATAGTGAGGGTCACTTGTTTTTTCCTAGTGTTATTTTGAATTGGTGAAGATGACAGAAGCATACTGGTCTGGTGAATAATTAGAGTGGATCTTAAAATCCCAAACCCCCATCTTAGACTGCCACATGCTAACTATTTTTACCCTCAGCTCCTGTCTTCTAGCAGACTGCATGCATTTTTGCCAGGAAAACCTACTGTGGTACTCTGTGCTACCTATCTGTATTTTATACTAAAATTCTACCAGATAAAATAACTAGAGAGATGATGTCAAAAAATATAAAACATTTGAAGTAAAAAAATATGCAGTGCAGGGCTTACTTCCACAGAATAAAATACAACATTGATCTATGATCACATAGTATGAGTTGTACCATATACTATATCTATAAGCAATCCTTTAGGTTTTGAATTTGTATACATTAGTTTATGAACATGGTAAAAAAGCAATTCTTCTCAATGCTTTAGAACAAATAAGTGCTATTCTAATAATCCTAATGCAGTAATCTCCACTGCACTCAATGAGAATTTTATAGCTGATGGCAATTATTTTATTTATTTGTTATTTTTTACATTAACTGGCCCTGTATTTCTGTACATTTTTGCCACTGCACAAACTCAGAACAAACACAAAACACAGAACAGAGCAGGATTTAGTAGTTTCCTGCAATGACAAACGTTTATAAGTCTAAAACAGCCTTTCCAAAAGGGAGACAACAGATAAGCATCTTAAATGTTCAGGATTAATCTACTGCCCAAGACATTTAACCAGAAGGCTTAAAGGGAAAATTGCTGACACAGGGTGAAGTTTTTAGTGAAAGAGCAGAGATTCTTCAGCTTGGCTAGCTTCCCTCATATAGCTATTAACAAGTTTTACCACAGTAGGGATCACCAGAAACAAAGGAGAAAATGGTACATTAATGAAGGGACTGAGTAGTGACCTTTCTCCTTCCTTCCCCTCATCTTTCAAGCTGGGGCAATGATACATCTTGTGACCAAATTCCTTAATTAAGCTCTAATTCTGTACAGAGTGTGAGAACTAGAAGGTTTGCAACATAGATCAAACATCTAAATCCAAAATAAATAAGATTAGCTTTCAGGAATCACTCAAGTGGCTTCTAGTTACCTATTAATTCTGAAAGGTAGCCACACAATTTTATAACTTTCTCCAACCTCACCCTATTCTTTGTTACCCTCTCTTCCTTAAGCTCAACTCAAAGTCAGTTGTTTTGGAACTGTTAATTATTCTTGTTTTATACAGCCTTGGCATAGTAGGATCCCTTATAGTGAGAGGGATGCTGGACTCTTATCTCAAATATAAATCAATATCCTTAATTTAATGGACTTGTTGCTCTGAAGGAGCTGCAGCCTGTGATTTGTTAACCAAGAGGCAGGCACCACATGCTAAGGCCACCTTGATCTTCCAGCTACAAGAAAACACCTTCTTCTCAACTGTACTGGAAATACTACTATATGTTTCTTGCAAAAGAAGCAGGAAAATGGAGAACAAATCTGTAATGAGTGGTGTTCCCCAGGGGTCAGAACTAGGTCCAGTCCTGTTTCATATAGTCATCAGTGACCTGAATGAGGGAATAGAGTGTACCCTCAGCAAGCATGGTGATGGCACAAAACTTGGAGGAGTGGCTGACACACAGGCAGTGTCACACTGGCAGTTGTGCTGCCATCCAGCATGACCTGGACAGGCTGCAGAGTTGGGCAGAGAAAAAACCTTATGAAACTCAACAAGGGCAAGTGAAGGGTAATGCACCTGGGTAGGAATAACCCAAAACGCCGGTACAGGTTAGGGATCTACTGGAAAGCAGCTCTGTGGAAAAAGACTTGGGAGTCCCGCTGGACAACAGGAAGACCATGAGCCAGCAATGTGCCCTTGTGGCCAAGAAGGACAATGGCATCAAGAATGGTGTAGTCAGCAGGTCAAGGGATGCTATCCTCCCACTCTACTCTGCCCTAGCGAGGCCTCTTCTGGAGTACTGTGTCCAGTTCTGGTCTCCCCTGTTCAAGAAGGACAGGTTACTTCTGGAGACAGTACAGAAAAAAGGCTACTAAAATGGTTAGGGGTCTAGAACACCTCTCATATGAGGAAAGGCTGAGAGAGCTGGGGCTATTTAGCCTAGAGAAGAGAAGTCTGAGGGAGGATCTAATCAATGCTTACAAATCACAGAATCACAGAATATTAGGAGTTGAAAGG
>VWZX01004644.1:5150-43298 GCA_013399015.1 Galbula dea
TGTGGTTAGTAGGTCAAGAGACGTTCTTCTTCCTCTTTCCTCTTCCCTGGTGAGGCCACATCTGGAAGATTGTGTCCAGTTCTGGGCCTCTCAGTTGAAGAAGGAGAGGGAACTGCTGGAAAGAGTCCAGCGCAGAGCCACCAAGATGATGAAGGGTGTGGAACATCTTCCTTGTGAGGAAAGGCTGAGGGAGCTGTTTCTCTTTAGCTTGGAGTAGAGGAGGCTAAGGGGTGACCTCATCTATGCTTTTAAGTATGTGTGAACACGCGTAGAAATTCTTTCCCATTGAGGGTGCCAGAGCACTGGAACAGACTGTGCAGAGAGCTTGTGGAGTCTCCTTCTATGGAGATATTCAAAACCCGTCTGGACGCGCTTCTGTGTGACCTGGTTTAGGGAATCCTGCTGTGGCAGGAGGGTTGGACTAGATGATCTTTTGAGGTCCTTTCCAACTCCTAATATTCTGTGATCTGTTAGTCTGTGAAGACCTTGTTGCAGCCTTTCAATAATTAAAGGGAGCCTATGAGAAAGATGGGAACAGACTTTTTAGCAATGACTGTTGCCACAAGATAAAGGGTAACAGCTTTTAAACTAAAAGAGTGAGATTTAGACTAGATAGAATTGTTTACGAGGGTGGTGAAACACTGGCACAGATTGCCTAGAGAGGTGGTAGATGCCCCATCCCTGGCAACATTCCAGATCAGGTTTTTTTGGGACTCTGAGCAATCTGATCCGGCTGAAGATGTCCCTGCTTACCGCAGGGAGTTGAACTAGATGACCTTTAAACGTTTCTTCCAATCCAAACTGTTCTGTGATTCTATGCAAAGGTAATTTTGTTAGTCCTTTCAAGCTGGGCCAGGAAATACATGTCAACAACTTGAAATGAAGCAGATCAAAGAGGGAGAAGCCAAATGCAGCCACAGGGCTGTGAGTTCCCTGTACACAGTTGAGGATGCACAAGGGAAAGAGAGGGCTACAACAGAAGCATAATAATGTTTCCAGTCATCTTTTTTAAGAAAGCCATGTTATCTGATTCTTGATATTCTGGAGATAAGAACAGAAGTTGCCTGAATAGAAGAGCTTGAGGTGCCATAGCAGATGTGAAAATTATAAGCTTAGTATTCAGAAGAAGCTCCTAAAGGACACTAGGTTTATTCCAAACATCAGAGTGGAGGGAATGGAAGAGTAAGAAAAAACTGGAGAAGGCTGAAAGACTGGTGCAGCACTGTGAGAAAAGCACCGCACTGAAGAAACTCTGGAATAGGGTCTTTCTACGAGAGAAATGTGTGCAATGCCAAAATCACTGAGAGGACCAAGGCCTGGAAGTAAAATAAAAGTGTCTGCTTTGACAAAAGAAACAGCAATATTAGAATGGAGAAAGATCAAAGGAAAACTGGAGACAAGGAAGACAGCTTGGAATTGCCTGAAGACTCGGAGGTCACAGGGCAATAGGAGCAAAAAAACCCAATCAAACATAGCCACATGGCTTCTAATGACTCCCTGATTTGGCAAACACAGGAAATGTCAGTCCAGAGCACTGAGCAGAATCTTCTTGTAGTAATTGAAATAGTTGGCATGTAATCTATTTATAAATTTTTCAAAGCCAATTCAAGGGAGAGGCCACGCCTGTAAAACTGCATGAGCTAGTGAGATTTTATCTTCTGTAATAAAAGGTGTATCCTGGGGAAATTACATTCTGCTCACATGGGATATACTCTGTTGTTTGCAGTTCTGCAGGGAAGATAATTCTCTCAATGGCTCCATCATCCTCTGATTTATCCAGCCAACGGCCACAAGGGAACTTGAGGCACCGTCCAAGAGATGGGGCATCAATCTCCACCCATTCCAGAAACCAGCCAGTTGAATTACCTGTGTTTGAAGAGATAAGAGTGAATAACCCACAAAGCTTTTATGGACAACAGCAAATGAATCAGTGCATTCCAGACCTCTGAGAATTAAATTTTTCTCTTTTCCTAGTGGAAAAATGAAATAAACACCAGAAAGATCACTGCAAGAGATTGTTGAGGTTTGAGCTAATGTGCTTTACACTTCTATATGCATCAGGTTAAATATGTGCAAGTGAATGTGCTAATTACCCCATCACTTGGACTAATTTGCCTTTGTAATAAGACAAAGGATGTACTAACACGACCCATGGTGCCCCATGGGGGAGGAATCCAGGTGCCCTTACATTGCTTCCTTTGTTTTATTGGAGAGAGAGCCATGTCTAAAAAAAAAGCCAAGACTTTGATGATCAAAATAACAAAAATATTGATAAAGAAATGAGACAAGTCTATAACTTCTGTGTATAACAAGAAAAGAAATTATGTTTGGTAATGTATGGAAATTGCATTACCCACAAAGACAGTAGAAGCAACAGCTAAAACGACAGTAAAATCTCTCACCAAAAGATAAATTACACATGAGGTCTGGGTTCCTAATGCACTAGAAATACTATATCACAAAGGAGATTATCTTACCTTTATTGTCATGGCCTATCTTGATTTTTTTCAGGTCTCCAATGTCCACAGACTCCACTGTAAACACATCTACCTTCCCACGCTCAAATTTGTTCTTATTAATCTTTGAGGCCTTTAAGCTGACTGTCCCTGTTGTGGTGATGCAAAAGGACATTGTTCAGCATGTGAAACAAATCCTCTGGGAATGTCAACAGTGGAACAAGGGCAGTGGCTAAAAAGTAAAGATGGCTTTTCATCCCGAGATCTGAGCTTTGTCCCTCCGAATTCAAATCTGTATCAACACCCAAAATATACAGATTTCTTTTCTTGAGTGATCCTCTGGCAGTGCCACAAGGATGATGCTGTTGTGCTGTGTTCACAGCTAAAGAAAATGGTCCTACCCATCAGTTCCCTGTCACTCTCTCAGGCATTCAAGTCACTGCACACAGAACTCAGCTTCCAAGAGGGTTTGTTCATCAGCTGATTAAATACTTCTGGACCACTCAAAAAGGCAGAGGAGAGCAGGATTTCAGGAGCATGCTGATTCATTGCTGAGGAAAGCAAATCATTCACCACATTCACTACTCAGTAATGTCAGCCAACTGTGCTGTTTCTATAATTGAAATTAAAGCCTTTAGACCAGCAGCTGGTGCAAATGAGCATTGCAAAGTTTGACAGTGATTTAGAGCAGCTGGTAGTATGCTCCCACTTATCACAATGTATGCAGACACAGTGAGAGCATGAAGTTGTATTAAAGAGGAGTGAGGAATGGGTACTGAGGAAACAAAAGGAAACCGTGACTTGTCTTTTCAGGTACCCAGCTGTGAGGTGCTATATTTTTCCATCATGTGAAGCCATACCTGTATCATCTTTACTTCCATAGAGAGTGATGAAGACGTTGGCATCTGTCCCAGCATTCTTCTTGTCCCCAGTTTTTACTTTCACAATGTATGTTGTTGATTTAGCTGTTAAAAGAAAAATTAATTTAAGAGCACAAAGTCTGAGCAGGAATTAACTCTAATTTTCATTTCATATTTGTGCCTGGTTTGGATTTTATTTTGACCAACTGTGGCCGTGTTGTAATCTCTAACTCCTATTGTATTCTTTGGTAGCTCCTTTGGTGAGCTGGGCTACCTGGTTTTAGTCTTCCACTGCTCCAGTCATTCATTACATTGTGTATCTACATGTTAGAAATGTGCTCAAGCTTTCCCTTTTGATTCCTGGGAATAAGGTTTCTCAAAGTTGCCCCTTTACTTCATTAAAAATCTGATATTCCCCTCTTTATTCTATTAGCACCATGTAACATACATGTATTTAACACATACCAGAAAGTATGTGCCTTTTGATATATACAGTTCGTATTCACGAACACATCTTTCCCAACAGTATCATTTCTACCCACCATCATCTAGCAAGTGCTGTAAATTCATGAAAATTCTTGTAGGAAGGTCTAATATACCGTTCACTGTGCTGCAAAAACCCATGCAAGATTTCCAAACTTGCACCTTTCTTCGATGTTTCCAAAATGCTGCTCAGACAAAAGGTCCTTCTGAACCAAAGGGCTATCCAGTTTGTGGAAATTTGTTGACTATATAATTTGTGGAAATTATTCATGTATTCAAAAACATCTGAGGAAGGAGTCTAAGTACTTTCACTGTCACAGAAGCCAGTGTAAGTGCTCAGCGCTCAGCACCTTTCAGCATCAGACCCAGGAGCAAGTCATTGTTCTGTGGTTCACATGCAAAATTATGTGCAATTATGACAAAGTTATTTCACAGGACAACAGATACAAGCAGCAAGATGGAAGTTGAGACAGGTTTAGGTCCCTTCTCTTTCTCTGGTCATGTTTACTCTCTGCTTGTTTTCATCTTGAAGTGTTTAACTGTTCTGGTCCACCATGTGTAATGGCTGGGATTTATGCCTTAGGTATTAGCAACAAATGTGTATTTCAGTTGAGAGATGATGACTGAATCTGATATCCATCTTCCTAACTTTCTTACTGTGGGTCAAATCTTGCAAGATTATTAAATTACCTAGAAATTAAGTGTCTGCTCCTCCCTGGCTGATACGTACTGCACACTTCATTCACGCCTGAGAATTTCATGTTTGGGGGAAGAAATACTCACAGCCCGATGAATGTTGACCACTAATGCCCTCAGAAGTACTAATAATTTACTTCCTTTTTAACCCCATAGTGGAAGAAAAACAAGGCTAACATAAACCTTTCTGTTCCAGGCCCAGCGTTGCAAGAGACTGGCCATCATTTTCCGTATTTTTCTTTACAAATGCTTCATCCACTGGGACCAGCTCCCTGACAATCTGACCGTCATCTTCCTCAACTGCTAACCACCGCTGGCATGGAAAATAATACCTACAAGAATGACAGCAGCACCCAGTACTTACACAAAGCTTCACAGGCTTTAATAACATAAACAAGCACAGATCAAAGGCTACTTAAAACCCCAAGATTACTCAAAGTTGAACAACATATCTGATTTAATCCTTAAACTCTGGTATTGTTTGTGGGAACTAAATCCTTAAATAGGTTAGTGAGCACTTACTGAAAAGTGTTGTTTCTGATCTGTCAGCCCCATATGATTGATTCCTTTCAGCTTTGACTTCCGGAAAAAGTTAAATGACACCAGGCAACCTCCAGTCTCACAGGCTTTGTATTTTTACAAAAAGTGGACTCATCTTGAGGTCCCATGAACGGTCCCACTACCAGAGCATTTTGTAACTTCTAAGTATGTGACTTGAAGCATGTTTCAGCTCAAAGGCAAGCCTGTATTTCAGATTTCTAACAGTCTAGGCTTTGCTCATGCAAATACCTGTGAAAATCTTGGAAGTATGCTTAGATCAGGATTTTGGCTCAGATCTTTGCATTAGGTACAAAGGACAAATGAAATGTGATGACAAGGACTTCCAGTGTGAAGCATTGCAGGGAAACACATGAGCGCAGGCTCTCCAAGGGGACCACTTCAGGAGGAAGAATACCTCTCAGGAGAAACAAAGAAAAGCTGAGGGTTTTTTCCAAACACTGCTCATTCCCAAACTGGAGAAAAGCTGTAACAGCAAAACCCCATACAGAGGCACCCTAGAATGACCCCACACTCAGTATACCAGCACAATCACCACAAGGTTCCCAAAGGATGCCTGCTCCCTGTGAGCTAGTGAGGAGCTGCAAAATGCCTTTCTCATTTACTCTGCCTTCCTATGGCTCTCAAGACTCCTGAGAGAAGGGTCCCTTTTCAAACTGTATGAAAAGGGTGTGATAGTCTGCTTACGTGGTGCTTTCCTTGAGGTCAACAATCTCTATCCTTTCCAGGAACCAGCTTGGGCTAGCACCAGAGTTATCATGGCGGATCCTCAGTTTCTTCAGCTCACCCAGGTCAATGGCTTTGATGGTGAACACATCCACCTACAGAGGAGGCAAGAGGCAAATGACTTTTTTCCAGAAAGGGGTAGAGAAATGCAGTAAATAACCAATTGTAATCTTCTTTCCCATTGAAACAAAAGGTGTTTTTAAGTCTCACTTGTATTCTTTGAGTGGTTGTATAAAATAACTACAGAGATCTAAGCTCACCCATTAACACTCATGCTTGGCTCCTACAAGGCACTAACAGCTATGGAACAGCACAACCCTTCATTCCTTTCTTTACCTCATCCCCTTTTCAGCTTCCCCTAGGTTTAACTCATCTTGCCTAAATCTCATTCCTTTCAGGCTTAGTATTTTCCCCAAAATTGAAATTGGAACCAGACACGAGTGTATTGACTCCACAGAAATTCTCCCGTCTACCACCAAATGTTTTATTTCACACCACAGAATTTCTTTTGTCATTCACCACAACAAAGAGGTTCACTTATTAGATGTTTTAGTGTGACAGGATGGTCCTTGTTATCATAATACCTTAAATATCTCAATGTGATTAACTTGTTGGTAAACTTTGTGTTTCTACTCCTAAGAGTAGGGAGCATTACATTTGCAGCTTGGAGCTCTTCCCACTGAATGAAGAACCGTGTGCAAGTTGCAGTTTCACAGGTGCCAAGCTCATAAATCACAGCTAACAGCTTATTTAACAACCTTACAATCTTATTTTGTGATTGTAAGCTTTCCACAGCTGCTTATTGTTTCTGTTTGTTTTGGGGTTTTTTTGTTATTCCTTGAACAATTCCTGGCTATAAAAGTAGCTTGTTATTGGTCATAAACATTCTTATGGCAAATAACAATCTACAAGAGGTGTTGTTTAGCTGGATTCTATAATAATGTAATTAGACTACACTGTGTAATATTGCTTCTACTCCCTGAGTAGAACATCTAGAATCGTGTCTGCAATCTAAATACTGACATATTTGAGCTGCCTCATAATAATTTAAAGTTTGTGGTTTTCAAGTATTTCTGGCAAGAAACATTATTACCAGAATGCTTAAAGGAAGCAGATGTAAAAGGTGGTTCTGGTGTAGAACCGATGTTCAGCTTATTATTCAAATGAATTTCCCCTGGAAGATGTTTTGAGGCATTTTGCTTTGGATAATATATTTAAGAAATAGGACACATCTGAGCTTTAAGTCAAAAGAAGAATCAAAGCCTGGCAGAGAAGAGACTGTAATGAATGACCAACATGATAACTGAAAGAGCTCTGTCAGCCTTCTGCTCTCTTGAGTTGAGTTTGTGCGTTACCTGGCCTTTTTCAAATTTGTTGATGTTGTTCGACCTTTTCAATTGGCGCTCACCCGTGTCTCCTCTTCCTACACCATAGATGCTCAAGAAGACATTAGCATCAGTCCCAGCTCCATACACATTCCCAGTGAGAACATGAACTTCGTACGTATTCTCTGCAAGTAAAATTGCAAAGACAGATCAGCAGGAGCCTAGAAATAGCTATATTTTATCAGATCCAAGGCATACAGCCCCAAAATTACAACACAGTCAGTTTTAAGAAAGATTTTGTCTGGAGTTTGTTTGCATCTGTCTTAAAACATGAGCAGCTTCATCTTTCTCCAGCCCTTGTCATTAACCATATAAATAGTTACAGCTTGCTAAACTCCCAGCCACGGTGGTAACTTGTGGTACTCGTGACCCAAATTCCCCAGACAAGCCTTGGGGAATCCTATAAAAATCCTCTAGGATACTCCCAATTCAAACTTTATTCTCCAAAGTTTAGCCACCTCCCTAGGGCTGATCAACCTGACCATTATGTAAGCTACACTGTAGGCCTGGGGCAACAGGATGGTTGGAGGGCCATAAATGGTCCTGCAAAGCACTACAGTGTGGTTATCATCATTCATGCACTGTTGTATCCACACAGACATGCACATTCCTTCTAATATTTACCCTCCAGGACAGATTCTCCATCAGGCACTAGCTCCACCACAAGCTCCTTATCTCCTTCATCTCTAGCCAACCAGCGGTGTGCCACAAACGTATAGACATCCATTACTTCTTCCACCTTGGTCTTGTCTTCTTCCTCTTCATCAGACTTCTTTTTCTTCTTTTTTTTATCAGACTCCTTTGTCTTAGTGGCTAGCCGCTTCAGCGTGACACTTTCCAGGAACCAGCCGTCCCCAATGCCTTTCCCATCATGGCCTATCCGAATCTTATAAATCTTGCCAACATCTGCTGCCTCTCTCTGCCACCAAGGGAAAGTCATCATCCAGGAGGATATAAGACTTCCTAACTTCATAAAGTGCATTCTTAATAATAAGGAGCAACATCTGTATCATCCAAAACATCTTAGCAAGGATAAGATTGAATTGTTATACAGGTTTATCTTTCGTTTTTCCCTTCTATCTTATTCTTTCATAGCTTTCATCATCAAATTTCATCTGAACAGACTAAGCTGAAGATGTTCAGAGAAGTCATAGCGAGGATAGGATTTTAATCCATATTTATTGGGCTTCCTACTTCTTCATTGCCCTCCTCACCAAAATTGTCTGTATGTTGGCCTCAGAGGTGAATATCATACTATTTTTTTACAGATTCTCAGTGCCAGAGGTATTCTTCAAAATCATTAATAAGGTACAATTCGTTTTGAGGAGGAGACAGAAACCAAGCAAGGTGTAACAGTGGTATAGTGAAAAGGCAGTAGATTTTAATACCTATAACCTGATCTCTGACACAGACCATCGACTTAGATGTCCCTTCACCTTCCTTCTAATCTGGAAAATTAGAAAAGTACTTTCTCACTTGCTAGTGTGCAGAAAGGATGTAACCATTAGTGATTACAATGCACCAGTGGCAGAAGGCTGTATCAGTGTAAAGACTTCTATCTAGTCAATACAGCAGATACAAAACCTTGGTTTAAATTATTTTCCAGATTACTACCTAATGATGTTGGATAGAAGGTTTTACTCCATGCAGTCCTTCAACAATCAATGACTTTTTTCTGATGATTTGTTATGCTATTAGGCAGTGTTTATGTTATAAAACAAACATTTGCTGCAGGTTGAAATCTGGCGACTTGGTGTATAATGTTTCAGTCTAGTAGCATTTTTTTCCATAGCAAATTAAAACAAAATTGCACACGAGATGCTTATCAGAAAACTAAAATTGATTAGGCTGTCCTAGAATAAAGAATGTGCCTTTCCTTTCACTTCTTTGCCGTTAGATTTGCTATAATTATCCTGTAGCCCTGACTATAGCCAATGGTATTTGCTATTAGCATGTAGCTCAGAGAATCTCACTCTTGCCTATATCTTTCTGTAAATATTCATATCATGAAAGAGATAGAAGATCTGCCTATTAATGCTTCAGAGCTTGTGTGTTTATAAAAAATCATAGGAAAGAAGAAGAACTTTAAAGTCTGACAATGAACACCTGAGAGAGTATGTTAATATGGCTATGTAAAGAGAGCCATGGCTTTATTATAAATCTGATATTGGCTAACAGCTTTCACTCATACATTCTGGAAAGCTTATTTCCTTTAAAACCAAAGAAACCAAATCTTAAAATTATTATAGTCTTAAAAAACCCAAGCGTGACAGAGCCCTGGAACAGACTGCCCAGAGAGGTTGTGGAGTCTCCTCCTATGGGGATATTCAAAACCCATCTGGACGCACTTCTGTGTGACCCGGTCTAAGCAATCCTCCTGTGGCAGGGGGGTTGGACCCTTCCAACTCCTAATATTCTGTGATTCTGTGATTCTGTGTTTGTCATCTTAAATCCCAAAGAACTCATTAAAAATGGATAATCACTATCTCCATTCTATAAAGCAAGAAACTGAGGCACGAAAATGTGAAAAGATCTCAAAAATACACATTACAAAACTGTGGTAAAGATGTAGATAAGGTAACTTCCATTCAGCCAGTGCAGTGGGACCCTTATACCAGTCTGGACAATTCAGGGGCTCTTCAATGACTAGATCCAAGTAAGTGCTTAACTGTGATGAGGTGGATCCCACCTCTGTGGGACTGAACCACCATCATGCACAGATGTGCCTTAAATCCTGCTTCCATCTGGACTCTGTGATATACTGTCTAGATGTTGGTGTCTCCTAAGGTTACTTCAACACAGAAGTATGTGGCTGTGACATGCCCTGACAGCACATTGTGTCTTTGACCTTGCCCATATCAGGACAGGAAGTTAGGTCATTACTTTCTCCTAGACCTTGGTCTCTCTGGAAAGGAAACCCACACAAGCAAGCCAGGAAAGATTGGCAGTCCAACACAGCCCCAGGTTTTACTTGGTAGAAATGAAGCAATTACAGCATCAAACCTCTGAGGGTTGGGCTGACAACATATAACCTGTGGTTAATAGCACATGTGACCACAGGCAAAGCCAAGATCCTTACATTCTGTATAGGGTTTCTTTTCCCCAACTAGATAAAGAAAAGAGACAATAACATATGGTCAGGTTCAAAATACACGTTTAAGGTCTTCTGAGATCTAATAGGAGTACATTCTTTTTAGAGTAAAGGTAAATAAATGTTGCTATTAGACCATATTCTTCCATGACACCTTTGGTACTAGTCCCTCAGAAGATGAAAGTAATTCCACAAAACACAAAACTTCCCAAAAGATATAGAAAACCTCCTGAAAATATGGATAGAGGACAGCAGATAATAACAGGCCTGGCAATATTTTTTAAAAAGTCAGTTGTTTTGTACAACTGGGCTGATAATTCTGCTGATGTCTTAGTTTTAGCTGGTCATTTATATGCCTTCTACATACCTTGAAGATATCTGTGGCTCCCCGTTCAAAGTTGTTTGATCTGTTTTCTAAGATGATCAATTCAGTTTTGCCAGTCTCACCATAAATCTGCATGAAGACTTTTGCATTGGTGCCTGCAGCTCGCACGTCTCCGGTAACTACAGACACCTCGTAGTTTATCACTAGCCCAAAAAAAAAAGCAATTAAATCAACAGAGGAGCTCAGATAGCAATACTCCCGAGGGCTTAGGTTCAAAATTAAATTACCTTGTCTTAACAAATGATTGTGTAGCCAACCATTTGCTCTATCCAAACCAAGTATGAGATAACATAACCCTTCACTGAGGACTAACCTAATAGTTTCCCTTTTACAAAGATTAGTCAGTGTCAGAGGGGTTCAAAATAGAGCTTTAAAAGGGAATTTAATTCCAGTATTAACTGTAGAGTGGCTAAACGATCCCTTAATATAGTACAAGGGAGTGAGTTACACAGAGCAAAGGAAAAACATATCTTTTCTTAGGAACCCAAGGCAAATTTTAAACATAGCCCTAAAAGCCCCCAGATCTACTGACGAAAGTCAAATGGACAACAGAGATTCAGTCTGTATTTATCAAACAGCCTGTCTCTTCCAGACAGTGGAGTCATACAGACAGGGTGAGATGTGTGCTGGTGAGGGACTGGGACAATGGGACAGGTAAATGTGAAAAACTCAGGACCTACTGATACTATAATGAAGAAGCACAGTGGCTTGTATTGCCCAGAGCATACATTTTTCATACAATCTCAGGAAATGGAGATTGAAAACTCGCTAATATTTTCCAACCGTTTTAGAAAAAAGCAGAACAGACCATTTACTTTCTTAATCAACATAAGATCTTTTGGACAGGGACTTTTTGGTTTTGGTATCTAACCCAGTCTTTAAAATTGCTAATAATAAAAATATAGTCTTAGCTATAAAAAAGCACACATTTCTCAATGTGTTTTATCTCACATTTCTCAATAGGCATAATCTCACTTGGGTAGACCTCCACCTCCACCCTCCCATCAGCCTCATCTTTGTCAAGCCATCGGTTGCAGGGGAACATGTACTGCCTTCCCTGGACTGGAACCATGATCTGGACACTGGCCAGGAACCAGCCAGACCGGAGACCCACATTATCGTGTCCAATCAGTATCCGTTTGATCTTTAAAAAAGCACAGAGAAACCAAGAGGGCAGAAAAAAAACAACATAACAGAATTTACTTATTACATAAAAACCTCCTTCCCCTGGCACCCTGTTCTTCCAGTGTGTTTATGTAGATAATTTATATATGTACTTAACTGTAAATTTAAAATGCTCTTCTCATGCCAGAATGCACGCTAGACTGATAATGTAATAGTTTATACAAAATGTATTTCTTAATATCCAATGTAAAGGTCAGAGATTCTTCCTTCACATTCAGGATTGAGTGTTATATTGATCTTGAATTCATACACTTACACGAAGTACAGAGACATCTGCAACTAATTCTTACCTTCCCAATATCCATTGTATCTAGGGTAAACTCATCCACTCTACCACGTTCAAAATAATTTCCTAGATCATTGTCAGAGACTAAGAGAGTCTCTTTGCTGGTATCTGCTTTTTCACCATAGAGTTTGATGAAAACTTTGGAGTCCGAACTGGCACCAGGGATATCTCCCGTCTTCACACTGATGTGATAACTTACATCTAAAGTGAGATCAATGTACAAAACACAGACACATGAGTGGCATTTCCTGTTCCTCAGACAGGCAATTGGCTTCCAAGAGAGGAGGGCTCCAGCTACAGACACAGAAAGTATTTTGCTCCTCCATTCTTGCAGTCAACACCTTAAGACCTCATTGGGATAAGCTGTCACACTTTGGAGTTACCCATCAAATATAAAAGATAAACCAGCTACATTAATAAGAACATATCCTGTACCCCTCCCTCTCACTGTTAAATGATTACCAAGCCATAAAAATGGTCTTAGGCAAGTGATGTGATTTCACTTATTTTATATTTACAATTTAATTCAATAGCTTTGGCTTTAAACAAAAAACAAAACAAATCAAAATAAACCCAAAATAAAAAAAAAACACACAAAAAACCCCCCATCTCAACCTGAGATGTGTAAGTGCTGTTTTCTAAAACAAATTCTATTATTGGAGTCCTGGTTCTCCAGAAAAGGACAATGTAATAGATTTGGTGATTTTCTTCTGGGAACACAGTGTTATTCATGGGAATTGACTCTACTAAAGCAGTGGCAGTACAAGATCTTTCAGACAAAGCTATAGAAGAAAGTAATTCTTAAAAAAATACATTAAAAAAATCAATGTTTATTTCTACAGATATGATGTTGAAATTATTCTTTTTAATGCAAATTAATCTCATTCATAAATTTGGATTTAAGGGTTAAAGACTTTTCCCCTAGAGTGACCTACTGCAGCTACTTGCATAAGAATAGCAAAAAAAACCCCCAGTAGATTTATTGTGAACAGACTTGCATTATTAAGTAGATAAAGCAAGGAAACACTTACACACAAAGCCCAAACCCAGACCTTCTTTTTTCCAAGCTAAACTCACTTTTTAGCATTGGTGACTCCCCAGCAGGCACTAATTCTCGCACAATCTGACCATCATCCTCATTTTTGTCAAGCCATCTGGTTTACAAACAGAAGTAAGTTATCTTTGAATAATTAGGACCTATTAGACCTTTCAAAATCTATGCTGGTTCTATGCACAGTAAAAATCCACACCACTGTAAAAAGGATACTTTTGCAGGGCTCTATATCTCTGTGAAGTTTGCAGGAGCTTGACCAGTGCCTACAGCAGTCATACTTAAAACATTCACTTTTCCAATAAAAAGAGATCACAAGAGTCCTGCTTGCAGTAGATAAGCATCTGGTGTGATGTCCATGTGTCTGGAAAGCACAAACTTCATAGCTACAAGTTATTCCTGTAAATTGGCAGTCATAGTCTCTTGAAAGCATTGACCTTCATCAACCACTAATACTTGCAGCCCTTATTACTAGCTGCCTTGACTACAATCTTCATAACATCTAAGTTATTAAACTCCCCTTTTTGAAAAGTGTTCGCTTAATTTAGTTTATCATCATTTTTATATTCCTTACAGATAAGTACACACCCCTCTTTTCTCCATCAGAAAGGGGATGAATTTTATTGTTCTCATTTTCAGGGCTGGGTATGTAAAGGCAGCTGGCACTAGATTTCCTTTCTTTCTCAACATTAATCTAATGATCTAATTAGACTAATTAAGAAGAAAAGCCAGGAACAACCCAAATGTAGCATGATTTCAAGGGCAAAAAATCTGAAAGGAAAATGGAGTGAAGAGATTGGTAATCTGGTAATCTTCACCACTACTGTGGAGAAGGAATTACAGCCTCAACCCCGTCACGTGCCGTACAGCAACTGTTGTATGACATCAGCAAGGGCTGTGGCAGAGGTTTCTCACTTTCCACTTCAAACCAAGACTGCTGCAGCACTCAGGATATTCCTGTAAACGTCTGCTTAGGGTCAGATTTCCCACAGTGGTGTACTGGGGCCATTTCAGTCCTTGAAGATCGTGTCATAATAGCTAGGCTTTCTTGTTCCCAGAGAGCCCATTGTTCCCAGGTACATGGCTACCTGCAGCAACACCTTTTGTAGTTAAAAATACTGTTTAAAATCTGCAGGTGAAAACAAAGGACAAGTGAACAAGTTTGGACAGGTCATGTAGGGTATGTAAATTTCTTTAATAATTCCCAGAACTAGAAAAATAAAAACAAATCCCCAGAAACTGTTTCTTTATACAGATGGCCACACAGGTATGTGAATAACAGCAGACCCTTGAAGATCTGCTTCTGCACAAATACATGCAGTTCAGATGTACTGCAAGCTCCCGCAATGCCATTGTGCCGTGCTCATTTTCCTTGGGTAACTCTCACACCAAAAAAGGAAGGGAGCACAGTTCCCATTTTAGTTTCCACTCTTGATTTTGCTGGTGAGTCAGCACTCACAAAAAACAGTAAACAACCCTCATAACAGGGATTTGGGGACATAAACACTCACTGAGAGGTAGGTCAAACCTATGGTAACTCTTCAGTTAAGAAGTCAGCACAGTTTACCATCATGAGCAGTTGGATTCACCATGGTGATAAAGAAATAGCCAGATATTTTGGAAGACAAGCAAAACAGGTCCCCATTTTGTCCATTCGAAGGAAGGTTATATTTTTAGTCTTCTCTCCCTTTCCGTGCACAAGAAAACACTAAGCACAAAGAAACCATGCAAAAAAACAGCACCAGGAAAGAAATCCAAACATGAGGTATAGCTGGTCATTCCCAGAAACACCAGCACCAAAGCTCCCATGCAAAAGAGGTGCATATAGCCTCACCACACAGGCACACATCTCCACTTCCAGCTCCCTTCTAAGCTTTGGCAGGTTGTTGGGTATGCAATCTACCCCGTATTCTTCCCTTTCACTCTGTAAACCAGATGGCCATGTGCAGGTGGCTTGAAAAGCACAAAAAGGTAAGAGAGTCAGAACGAAGTTGAGGAACATGTGAACATATGATGATCACATAAACATCATATAAGGCATCAGGTGGGGTGTTAGGCCTCAGTGGAGGCTGAAAGCTGTAGTGGGCACAGAGGAGCAGAATAATCTGTGGGAAAGACCATGAAATTGACATCAAGAGCTGAGCAACGGTATAGTGCAAGGAAGGCAGGAGAAGAGCATGCTAGGACATCACATTGTCTGGTGAAAGAAGAACTTGCCTGATGTTTTGGGCTTCTTTGGTTTTGATTTTTTTTTTTTACCTGTTAGAACTGGTCCTTACACTTTTGTATCACGTAGTTCTTGGTGCTGGCTCAGGATTCACGTCCTTGGACAGATATCCAATGGCTAGGGGACAACATCATCCCAAAAGACAAGATGCTTCTGTGTACACAGATGTTAACTGGGAGGACTCACAAAATACAAGCTTGAATTCCACCACCCCAGGCCCTCTGAATTCAGCAAGGCCTTCAGGAAAGCAGAAGATCACAAGGCAGACATACGTCTGTTCTCCTGCTGCTGACTTACATGTCCTGCAAGCTGCTGTTTCTGTTGTTGGTGTACATGCTGTTGTTTTCTGTCACCTTTACCATTGCTGATGTTTCAAGGAAATGTGGGATAAATCTGAGTGAAATGCTTCTGCACCAAGATGGCCGGATGAAAATACATCCCACAAGAAACAGATCTTTATGTGCAGCATGGCAAATGCTAACTGCTTTGTTAGTGAGGACAGCTGAGAAAAACTAATCAAAAAAGGAGAACACACGTCTAGATAAAGAAATCCCCTCTACAAATTTAGCTAACTACTGATGGTAAAATGGGTACGTCTTTGACTGAAGAGGGAAGAGGAGGTTTATCAGTAGTAGTAGCTTACAACTCCTTACTCTATTTCAACCAAGAGAACAGCAGAAGTGTGCTATTTTCTCAAGAAGATGACTTTAGTGACAGAGGAAGTATTTGGATGAACAGTGTAACTCCGTTCCTTGCCTTTAGCACATATGCTGGAATATCCTGATATTATTTCAGTGTAATTTTGACAGCACATTGCTGAACTGAAGATCACAACCAGGGTTCTATAGTTTTACACTGAACACAAATGGATTGATAGTGCCATCATATTCCTAGTACAGAAGACATGTCAAAGGTTTTTTTTATTTTATCAGAGCTTCCATATAATTTCTGTGCCTGTAATTGATATGCCACTGTGGGTTTTGTAAGGGTGTAGTCGTGTCCTATATCACCTACCAGATTCTAAGGGGAAATTATGTGTCCAATAACCCAAACTGGACAAAAATATGACATGAAAGCCACTCCAGAGAGAATTTCTAGAGGATTCAAAGGTCAGGGAAGCACTGGGAAAAAATATGATATCATATATAGTATTTGAAATTCAGTGGATGGTCGCCTGTGTACAATTACAATGATTAGCACATCCATTAGATTCAGAGATACATATGTACTTCTGTGTCTTTAACTATAACCTATACACATAAATGTGTAAAATACACATTTCAATCTATTTTTAGGCAACAAGAGGAGGTTCTCCTGGATCCTTTGTATGATGAACACATTTGGCATTTGATTAAATAAATGTTCTCTCACAGAAGTCTCAGTGCATATTCCCATCATAGTCTGTCTGTTGTTCTTCAGATAATTAATGTTGTTCACTTATGCTTGTGCTGAAGAAAAATTAAGATGATGCAGTCCATATGTTAGAAAAAAAATTAAGTATCACTGAGGATTTCAGTGGAACTGTAATGACTTATAGGTATAAAATTCTATCCTGTCACACACTCATGAACTTTGATTCAAAATTCTTTTCTATCTTGGATATAAATATTAAAAAAACTAGGTTATTTTAGAGAACTTCAGCTAGTTCATGCCTGGACTTCCACAGAGCCTTGAGGAGAAAATGAAATCAGAATGTCTGTTCTGAGCTTCGAAAAGGTTTATATCCAGTTCTTGGGTGAAAAATTAACTCTTTCATTTTGAACTTTCTAGTCGTATTCATAATTCCAGTACCTAAACCATATCAAACTCACAACTGATATACTTGTCTTCTCTCTATCACTGCTGTCTCCCTTGTACAGAATCACAGAATCATAAAATGTTAGGAGCTGGAGAGGACCTCGAAAGATCATCTAGTCCAACCTCCCTACCACAGCAGGGTTCCTGAGACCAGGTCATACAGAAACTCATTCAGATGGATTTTGAATATCTCCAGAGAAGGAGACTCCACAATCTCTCTGGGCACTCTGTTCCAATGCTCTGGCACCCTCACTGGGAAAAAAATTTGTTGTGTATTCACATGGAACATCCTGTGTTTCAGCTTACAGCCATTGCCCCTTGTCTTGTCACTGGCCTTCACTGAGAAGAGCCTGACCCCATCCTCCCACCCTTCACATATTTAAAGGGTGACACCCACCCTTCACATATTTAAAAGCATAGATGAGGTCACCCCTTAGCCTCCTCTTCTCCAAGCTCAAGAGACCCACCTCCCTCAGCCTTTCCTCAAAGGGAATATGTTCCAACCCCTTCACCATCTTGGTGACTCTGCTCTGGACTCTTTCAAGCAGTTCCTTATCCTTCTTCAACTGAGGGGCCCAAAACAGGACACAAGATTCCAGATGTGGCCTCACCAGGGTAGAGTAAAGGAGGAGAAGAACCTCTCTTGACCTACCAGCCACACCCCTTCTAATCCAGCCCAGAATCCCATTGGCACTCCTGGCCACAAAAACACACTGCTGGCTCATGGTCATCCTTCCATCCACCAAAACTCCCAGATCCCTTTCCCCTTCACTCTTCTCCAACAGCTGAGTCCCCAAACTATCCTGATCCATGGGGTTGGTCTTTCCCAGGTGCAAAACTCCACATTTGCTCTTGTTGAATTTCATTCAATTTTTTCCCGCCCAACTCTCCAGCCTGTCGAAGTCAAGCTGAATGGCAGCACAACTCTCCGGTGTGTCAGCCACTCTACCCAGTTTAGTGTCATCAGCAAACTTGCTGAGAGCACACTCTGTTCCCTCAGCCAGGTCGTTAATGAATAGATTGAGAAGTACTGGTCCCAGTACTGACCCCTGAGGGACTCCACTAGACACAGGCCTCCAACTAGACTCCACCCCATTGACCACGACTCTCTGACTTCTGTCCTTCAACCAGTTCACAATCTACCTCTCTACCTAATCAGCCAGACCACACTTCTTCACTTTAGCTACAAGGATACTGTAGGAGACAGTGTCTAATGCTTTACTGAAATCAAGATAAACAGCATTCACTGCTCTACCATCATCTATCCACCTGGTTATGTCCTCAGAAAAGGCTATCAGGTTGGTCAAACATGACTTCCCCTTGGTAAACCCATGCTGACTGCTCCCAATAACCCCCTTCTCCTTGATATGCCTAGAGACAGAGTCAAGGATAAAGTGTTCCATCACCTTTCCATAGTTGCAGATGAGGTTGACCAGTCTAGAGTTCCCCAGGTCCTCCTTTTTGCTCTTACGGCAAAGACAGTTTTCTTACAGAGCTCTTGTAACTGTTAGGTAATACGTGTTCTTATAAGGTCATAAAAAGCTTTCAAATTAAAAGACAAGGCATAGCATTGTGTATAAGTATCTAAATAACAAGAACAGAGACCTCAATGAGTTATATGCAATGAAGATCTATAAGGAATCCTACAGACATCAGTTATAACTGAAGCTGGTTAACCAGACCTTTGCTGCAATCTCTGCTTTCACATGGAGCCTAGGTTTTACAGAGGTAAAAAGCCTGGAAAGCTTTCTGCACAGTGAGGTGTTTTTCTCCTGGAAGGCATTTTTTCCTCTAGCTGTCTCACCATAGCAGTTAAGCATCAGAAAGTAGCTTAGAGTAACTTTCAGTAAGGACATATCAGCAGAAGTTGTTTTCTTCAGACCATGAAATTTAGTTGTGTAGAAGAGCAGAAGTTAATCAAGTTTTGGAGATGAAGTTAATGAGAACATCAGCATGTCTACTGGCTGACCACAAACTGGCCAAGCAGAAACAGTAGCTTCCCTGGTATCCTCCAGGTGGAGTTTCTAATTAACCTTGCTTACATTGGCTCACTAAAAGAAAGCCGCTCTCCTTGGCCAAGTCGTCTTCAATGTCTTGGCTTTGAGGAAGCAGGTGAAGGAGGCCTCTTTGAGCACCTACCAAAGCAGTGAGGACACAAGCTGTCCTTGGCCTACAGGACTGGAGGGCAACATCCAAATGCTGCAGGTCATGGAGGTGTTTATCCCTTACATGGAGGATGCAGTGGGTGAGCACCTTCGCCTTCAGATTCCATGACGACACCCGTATACTGCGATGATGCCCCAGTCTCACAAGAGACAGAGGCACCAAAGATAGTGAGAGGGAGCAGCTGTCCCTGTGTTTGGTGGTGATCAGTCATGTTACCTTCTCAATCTGAGTGAAAGAGATAATGCTGGCCCAAGGACAGCAAATAAATCTTTACGAACAACACTGGTATCACTTGGAAAAAGAGACATTAAGAAAGGTAGGAAGAGTGGAATTCCATCACTTCAAGCCTGACTTCAAGCCTGAATGTACCCTATTAATACTTTGGGGATAAGGTCTTGGGGATTTTTTGTCCCTTCATTTTCAGTCCATGGCCTAGGAGGAATGCTCTGTGGACTCTGTTGCATTTAATCCACAGGTGGAAAGCTTGGGGGAAAGGGGTCATCACTCCAAGCCAAGGGAAAACACACAGTTAAACAGTCAAGTAAGGAGACAGTTCAAAAGGAATCTTTAAAATGAGCCAGCTGCACAATGCCATTAGATAATGGAAGTATCTCTGAGGAGTCTGAGCAAAATAGCTCCTCAGATGGACACTTCATGTCCAAGTAAAAACCTGTATAGCCTGCTTGCCTAACTCATCAAAACATATGGTTGTTAAATATGTATCAAAAGGTAGCAATGACAACATGGTGCTTTGTTCTTCGAAAAGGTAGAAACTGGCTTGCTTTTCACAAGACAGATGACATTGCATCTGCTTCTCCATAATGTCTCCCTGCTGAGTTTGCCCTCTGATGCAACTTGGATTTAGTAATGCAGAGA
This sequence comes from Galbula dea, assembly GCA_013399015.1. Taxonomy (NCBI): domain Eukaryota; kingdom Metazoa; phylum Chordata; class Aves; order Piciformes; family Galbulidae; genus Galbula; species Galbula dea. The sequence continues at coordinate 25,379 of VWZX01004644.1, forward strand.
GGCTGGGACTGGCTCCTGTTCTGTATTTGGATGACTCTCCTCGTTATAGTGAAGTCCTTCCTGATTTACAGTGAAAAGCGGTTTTACTTTTGTTTACAATCTAAAAAATAACAGTGTTTGCATTTTGCAATTCCACTTGGCCCCCGGGAGGTGACTTCTAAGAACAGGTATTCAGTGTTTTTAAAGAACTTCCATCCTACAGGGTGAACATCCTGAGAGGGCAAGTGGGACTTTACAGGACATTGAACTAAGTTGAAATTAGTCTGTCTTTTTACCCAGTTCTTTCTAGTTTGTGTTGCAATGTTGAGGCAGACTCTAGTTAGTGCCAGGACAGATGGTGCATCTTGTTCCCTATGGGTAACTTCAGTACAGCACTTTTCTTTTGGCCTCTTGATTGTCAAGAAAAGAGAAGAACACATTAATAACTCACCCATAAGGGTAAGTTACAGCCTTCTGTTCTACTGGTATCTCTGCATAATATGCATTTTCCTTCATACAAGAAGCGCTTGAGATGTCAGCATAAAAATTTTGCATTCTTCCAACACAAAAATAACATCCCATTGCTCTTGGAAAGATGGGATGCGCATGTGAGCAACCCACACATGCAATAAAACTAGCCGATTGCAGCAGATTGCAGAGTGTGTTTCTGCAGCAGGCAATTGCAGTGACACTGGATGTGGTACTGGAAGGTTGTGTTTCACCTTTTGGAAATTCTCTGTATCACTGAGCTAATTGCAGAGAAGGTCACAATTCAGATTGTTGTTTGTTTGGTAAGTGGTGTTAACCATATCTGAAACCTCCCAATCCACACTCTTTGATTTCAGGCTTAATAGAAAATAAATGAATAAAAAATTAAAAAGGATTAAGCTGTGCTCAGAAAATTCCAGTCTTGGAACAACAGCTAGGCTCTTCAAAGTCTGGCAAATGCATAGATGGAGACATAACTTGCAAACATTTTTTCCAGTACCTGTAGCATGGGAATTCCACAGCCTCACTTTCTGGCTGTCCTTCTTCCCTCACTATCACTTTGGCAAGGTACCAGCCACTGCTTCCTCCTTTGCCATCATGCCCTATCCTCACCCTCCTCACCTGCTTCAGCGTTACTGCTTCAACGAAGAATTCATCAGCCTTAGAGAAGGAGAAGAAAAAAAGAAAGAAAATATTTCTTTTGAAAAAGAAAAAAACCACCAAATTTATTATTGCAATCAAACCATTATCAGCATGCTGGAAGACAAATCTTCACAAGATGAAAGAGAAATTATTAATTAATTTACTAAAGAATGAATGCTTGAATATTTGTGATAGATGTAAAATATTAGATTTACAAATATTTCATCTGCTACCGTTTTAAATCTCCCATGTAAAAAACAAAAGTAATATGATTAAGAAGTTCATACAGAGAGGCAAGAAATCCAATTTCAAACTCCTGCTCAGATATCAGCTTTCTGGGAAATCCAAGGCAGGAAACTTTGGATGAAATCCGCAGAGGTATTTGGATACAGTTCAAAGACATTACCCCACAATAAATTCAAGTGACAGTCTACTGAGCACAATGCAACCCCTACCATGGCATGCAAGCATGGACATGGCTACACCAGGGTATTTCCAGCTGCTCCATGGCTTCTGTGTAGAAGTTGGTATGAACCTAATGCAACAGCTAAATAGCCTTAATACTTCACAAGAGACATGAATTTTATGTTGGGGTTGTTTTGGGGGTGGTTTTTTGTGATGGTTTTTTTTGGTTGGTTGGGTTTGGTTTTTTTCCTGGAAAGGCACTCAAATCACCAACCTACAGATTATTCCAAGTGTTGAGTCCTCAAGTACAGGGCTCTGGTACCCAAGAGCATACTGGAAGCAGCAGTTCCCAATGATTGAAGGAAGAAAGATATTTTAAAAGAGCGAGTTACTCCTCTGAGAATCAGGTCAGACAAATATCTATGGTAGATGCAGAGATGCACATACATCTATGGTAAAAACTGTATGTAAACACAGGATATATGAAGCATTTAGGCCAACAAGCAGACATGATTTCTGTGTTTACCATCTGGCTGAGATGCCTTGCTAGGTAAGAAAAAGCTAACCAAACACCACAAATAATTCGTTCTTCATCTCCCAGAAGCCCATGAAGCACATATGGTGGCAGCATATATCCAGTTAGTTCCCAGAAAGCATGGTGGCAAGGAAATAGTTATTTAAATATTTAAATTTATTAAAAGAGTTTTAATTTTTGCATCATTCAGGTCTCCAAACTGACCTTTAAAATAAATACAACTAAATCTATTAGCACCGTTTTGAGTGTTAATGATGGGCTTACATACATAGACAAGTGTTATTTACATACTCAAAACTGCTGGATTGGGTATTTAAGGTAACAAAAACTCACTGAGTCAGTCTAAGTCAATGAGGTCTGATTCATTAGTCCCAAAGTTCATCTTATTTATTAATGGCTGCTATAAATTAATGAGTAAGTGACTGACTGGTACCATGGCAGAACAAACACACAATTTAAAGGCATCTTTAAATATTACCTTCTATACAAGCTGTTAGTTTGCATCTGCAGGCAAACTTTTCAAGTTAAATTTGTAATTAAGGTACGATTGGTTTAAGTGGCTACAGATTGGAAACTGCACTGACTTAGCTAGATTTCTTTTTAAGAGGGCATCTGAATTAATCAGTGTAGATGTAGTCATTCAATCTCTTGAATATACAAGGCCTAAGTTTGTTAAGAACAATCCTTAAACAGCTTCCAATTAATTCACCAGCTTTCAGCTCCTCATGCTAAGAGAGCAGTTTTCCATTAACAAATTCCCATTTAGTTTGTATCATCTGGATACTATTAATCACATGAACTTATTCCCAAAATTATTTTACCTTTTTTATTTTTAACCCTTAATGCAAGTTACGCTAAAACTCATTTTTGGGAGTGAAAATAAAATAGTCATCATCTGTGTTTAAAATACTTGCATTTCTGTGAACTAAACATCTTTCCTGGTTAATTCCATTAAAACAGTTTTTAAACCACCACCAAAACATTATTCATTTTGCTACCATTTTGACATAACTAGACTTCACCAACTGACTAAATGGTGTCCTTTACAGCTTGGACCTTTTAAAAGTAAAAAAAAAATAAATCTATAATGTAAGTTTGTAGTCAAAAATATGGTGCTTACAATGTCCATGTCTGTAAATTTTTATAACATTTAGAAGCAGAATGAACTTTCACTCTGTGTAAACACCACGTGTTTCCATGGACAGGTCTTCGAGGCACAAGAAAAACTCGTTGATGGTTTTATTAAAGTTTAAAAAACTTTGTGATCTCAGTGCAAAATAGGAAATTCTGGACACTGAAAGGCCACTCTAACATGTTAATTTATATTTCAGAAGCCTAAATTCAGTGGTCGATATTGAAAACATGAAGTCCTTTTATCCTCATTTTCTTATCATTCCAAATCTTCAACCAAATAATGACACAAAAGATGGGAAGTCTGCAGAGTTCTGTAATCAGATCCTCAAAACTCCTCCAGGAGATACTGATTACATTTTACTAGTCTAAGTAATGTGTGTAATGTGCCTCATAATTGAATACATATTAAGTAGGTTGATCCCATAGATCAGATGAGCACACAATCTGCTTGTTAATGCTGCAAGGGCTTTAACTGTAGATCGACCTCTTAATTATCTCCAGCTTTCCAGGGAAGAAGCTCTGTCTTCTGCTCAGGTTATTAACACCCTCTTCCATTCAGGACACAGGCATACAAAAATACGTTGAAAACTAGACTGAAAGTAAGATACAAAAATAAAGTGTGGCATAGTTGAAGGGAGACTGAAAGAAATATAAAAGAAACACACTAGGTTAAGATGCTTTTTATTCCTTTGCCCCAGGAGCCAATTTTTTACCATATTAGGTTGAAGGGGGAAGTCTCCCTCTTGTTTGTAAAAGATGGACAGATACCACAGAAACCTTCCCGAATCTGAAGATGCAACTTTATTAGTCCATACTTAGCTGGGGAGTAAAGAGGCTCCTTTAAGAATCATAGAATCATAGAATGGCTGAGGTTGGAAGGGACCTTAAAGATCATCTAGTTCCACCCCCCCCGCCATGGGCAGGTATGGCAATCACTAGACCAGGTTGCCCAGGGCCACATCCAGCCTGGCCTTGAACACCACCAAGGATGGGGCATCCACAACCTCTCTGGGCACATATAGATGTCAAGTAAGAGCACACTGTCCCTGACCTAAACCTCCCTTCAACTACAACATATTATGAAGCTCTGTGGACATGATGCATTTCTCCCTACTTCTCTAGCCCAAGCTGGCAAACTGGGAATGAAAGCTGACAAGTTTATAAATACACATGTCCAAAAAAACCCAAACAGTCTACAAATCTTCACACACTTTAAAACTGGTTTTAAGAGGAACTGTATGAACTTACATTGCCTTTTTCAAATTTATTGACAGTGTTAATGCAGTTGTACAGAACACGATCTCCTGTGTCTCCCTGGTCACCGATGAGGCAGACAAAAACATTAGCATCTGTGCCGCTTCCACTCACTGTGCCAGTGCAAACTGTCACCCGGTATTTTATCACTGTAGGGACATAAATTAATAAAATCATTTCAGCAACACAATTAATTGCCATTTAAATATACTGCACTTTCTACAGACTTTCAGTGAATTTTGTGTGTTCGTACTTCCAGCTGGTACTTCTAATGATGTATTGACTTTTACACTCCATGTTAGCTAGAAAAAGAAAAAAAAGCCAACATATGAAGGCCTGTAATTTTAAGAAAGAGCCCAAAACACTCCCCAAGGATGGATGCAAATATGCTGTCCCCTTCAGGCAAAAGCTCATGAGTTGGGCTGCATAGCCTCCTCAGAGCCCCAGCCCTCCTACCTGCCCTCTTACCTTCCCTCCTGCCTTCCTGAGAGGATCCTGGTGATAGGGGGCCTCGTAATATCATGTTTGGGGAGAACATTATTTTCAGCATCCAGCGGCATGACAACCAGACAAAAAGAGTTAAGAATAACTGAGGACTCAGAGACCTGAGGGATGGGCTTTTCATGTTGGCTTTAGGGAGCAGGACAAGCCTAGCTTGTTCAGTCTCCTTTGGAACCTTCACAGTGCAGGAGGTTGGATTGTGTCTTGCCCTCTTGTCATCTTTGAAATCTTTATTTAGGATTTTGCTGGATGAATTTTGAGCTGCCATAGTCCTTCCTGGCCCTGCATTGTTATCTACCCTTCCATCCCATCGGGTGAAAAATTTCCAGAAGAAATTTCAGAGCAAAGAGCCAGACCACAGACCAGCCTTAAAGATGTAGACCTAATTCTCCAGGATTGGTGGGGGGGACCATGAACAAATGCTCCCATCCTCCCTCTGAAACCTGCGTGCAAGCCCACCATGCAGGTTTTGTATCTCATCTCTGTTCAGTAGAACTGCTTCTTGCAGGAAAGTGCCTTCATTTGACCTTAAGCAGCCCTCTCCACAGTTGATTAAAATACACTGCAAAACCAGGTTTATTTACATTTTAATAACATCTACAATTACAATTACTGTTCCTCTTCTGAGGAGCTGCTAAGCTGCATACAGATCTCTCAGTTCATTGGAATTTCAGAAAAGTCTACAGAGTGTGGAGCCTCATTGGGTGCTTTGGTGGAAATAAGAGAAATCCCAATGGCCATCTTGAGATATTCTGCTCTCCAAAATTCTCTCCCCAAGTATTTTTAGTTGTTGTGTCACAAGGTCAAGACAGAAGTGGCTACTTCAGGAAGTCTTTTCTACAGCTTTCTTTAATTAAATTTCCAGTTCAAGTGGAGTTAACCCAATACATAGTTTGGACTGCTCACATGTAATGAAAGGTGCCTATGTTCTTGCGCAACTGTTCTGTCCAAATTCCTATACATTTATACATATAGCTACATAAAATTAAATAAATCTTTAGACAAAAAAATGATTGTTAAATATTAGATTCCATTTCAGCTAAGCTTGCTTTCCTTGAATATCCCTTCTAACTTGTCATTTCACATTTTAAGGGAGACAGTAAAAAAAAATTCTTTGTTTTTGTTTTTTTTAAGAAATATAGCTCTGGAAACAATTGTGCCGTGGCCATCTCCTATCACAGATAAATCCACTCAGAAAAAGAGCCTGCGATTTCAGAGGTTACATGCAGCTAATGATGCATGCAGAAAATGCTGCAGAGAGAAACTGCCAGAAAGATAATTGAATTGCACCAGTTTGCCTGTGTATCTCTTACACAAAGAGGGTCTATTTCTATTCAGGTCCTAAGTAAGCGCCTTCACAGAGCCTATGGCTCTCACCTGGCATGACTTCAGTCACTAGAGATCCCTCCGCAGGGAGCTCCCGCACGATCTCATTGTCATCTTCATTTATATCTAGCCAGCGGCCACAGTTGAATGAGTATTTTTCTTTTGTCAGCGTTTTCAGCAGAGTTACCTTCATTAAACCAAAACATTGTGTGAGTTCAGAGGCTTAAAGACAAAAAAGCGACAAGCTCCTGACCGGTTTTTGCCTGGAGAGCAAGAGTAAGTAGCAGTAGAGAAATAACACACATTAATAACAGGACTGTCTTTCTGACTCATGCACTGCAGTGATGTATGAAGCAGAGTCTGCCGTAGCTGACAGCTTTTCATTTCTCCTATCTCCAATCACTCCGTGGTGTTGTGAAAGTTTTGATGGATAGCGTAGCTCTTAGTAATTGCTCATCATATGCCACTGTATAAAGCCACAGAGCAAATTGTGGATGGCACTTGAACTGCTGGTTCTTGCCACTCAAAATCAGTGCATGGCACATTGAGAAAACACCCAGAAAATGGCAGCAAGTATGATCAAATATCTGCAGTAGCTTCCAAAGGAGGAATGAGCAAATGAGTTGAAGCTCTGCAAATGGCTGGGGAAGTGGGTGAAGGGAGGGTATGATGGAGGTCTACAAAATCATAGGTGGCATGGTGAAGATGGAGGCAACAATTCACTCTTCTGCTGCAAGACACCAAATGATGCTCGTAGCAAACAAAAGGACTCAATCAACCTGTGAAGTCCTTGTCAAAAGCTGTTGTGAAAGTCTAAATGTTCAAGGGGACATTGGAACATTTGAACAAATAAATGGAAGACAAATCTACTAAATGATTTGTATTTAGTAGATCTGTTCACGAAATAAGTCTCCAACTGGAAATAGTAAAAAACTGGAAGAATTTAAGACGAAGCATCAGAAATGCTTGTCTTTTTCTTACTGTTCTCTAACCATGCACTTATGTGACACAGGAGAGAGGCTGTTGGGCTAGATGGACTTTGGTCTTGGTGAGTATGGCTGTTCTTGTGTTCTTGTAATAGAAAATTGAAGCCCACCCCAACAAGAATCAAGCCTGGCATGAAAGGAGTGAGGACTGGAACACAGCATCATTAAGGTTTTATCTGAATTCCTAGAGGCACAAGTGCCTAGATGCACGTGAATGGGATTCATGTGCCAAAAGCGTGATGTATCCAGGAAACATTAGATTGGCTGTATACAGGCAGATTAATTTCATGCATCTTCACCAGGTTTGCTTAGACAGGTTGTCCAAAGTGAATCCTAGATACATTGTCACATCCTTCTTGTCCTTCTTGAACACAATTTCTGGGCCGGAAAAGAAAGTTCACCGGGGAAATGTGTTGCTATGGAAGGTCTAAGCATTCTTGCTCATCAGTTGTGAACAAATCAATAGAGACTATTGCGTGGCCCAACGTCTGACCAGAACTTTCTTTTTGGTAGAGACCACAGCCAGACACATTCTCCCACCATATGGTGAACACAACAATAATTGATGCCCTCTTCCCTGCTGGAGAGGCGCTTGTCTGCATATGCCTTCACAGTTACCTGACAATGCAGGAGAACAGGATCTGCCAAAGCACATTAGAGACACATGAGAAAAATTTCTAAGCAGTAAATTGTGATGTATGAAACAGAGCAAGACCCAAAGAGTTAACTCAGAAAGCCAGCTCTGAGCTAGGAAAAAAACCAAACCAAAACAAAACAAAAAACCCCCCAGGATTGTTAGAACAGTGGAAAAATAACATCTGGACAAAGAACACTGTCATACTGACACAAAGAACATAGAGTAAGAACACAGAAAGATAAAGAGCACTGAAGATGCTAAAATACTAACGTAAATCTTACGTAAATCTTACATGAATAGAGATAGTAAAGGAACAAGGAGAGATACGGGACAGGAGTCCAAAGACTATTGCAAAACATACATTGTAGTCAGCAGAATCAAGAAAAGTTCAAAACCCTGCCCAAGGAAGAAGAGCAAAACCACGACCCCTAAAGACGAAGTAACAGGATGTGCCACCAAGAATCTCCCCAAATTGAAGACCACGCCTATAACTCCGCCTTAACTCCGCCTGCTATGAATATTATAATTAGGTGTTGCAATAATATGAGTACGCATGTAAAGATGTTGTAATCTCTCACTAAATTGTATAAATAGTCTGATTTTCACTGACTGCTTTGGAACCCTGTTGTACAGCATGAGCTGGGGTTCCCCAACGTTGTCTGAAATAAATACCTCGCTGCTTAAAGACTAAAACTTTGTCTCTGAGCAGTTCCATAGAGCCTTTTGGGGCATAATTTTCGGCATCATTTTTGGCGAGCCAGCCAGGAGACTCCCGCTCCGCTGTGCTGTAATCCAGGGGGCCTGGGGACACTTATGGGCCCCCCGACTGATCTTCTGTCGGCAAAGTCTCCCCAACCCCTTGGCTTCACACGCCGGTGGACAAGGACCTTCTGCTACATTCAGAGGTATTTATATTTTTATGTTTAAACTCATGAGGTAAAGAGAAGGTGGGAACCGGACGCGGTTGCCCGGGGCAAGCAGAAGGGGACGCCCTCTGCATCAGTCCCCAAGGGGGTTCGAGTCCCCCATGTAAGCAGGTTCGAGTCCTGCAAAAACTGTGGGTTCGAGTCCCACCTAAGCAGGTTAGAGAGTCCTGCAAAAACTGTGGGTTCGAGTCCCACCACTGCAGTGTAAAAGGTGCTTTTGCTCTGTGTTTGTATTTGCTTTTGTATTTGGTTTAGGGCAAAGGGTCTTTAGGACCCAGGAAAGCCTCGGTTCTTACTGAGGAATCTTTGGAATGCGGTAGAGATAACGGTTGTAGAAGTCCAGTCTGTATGTTAAAACTGTGAGACCAGCATAATTTTCGGCATCATGTATCATCACAGTTATTTATGGTTGCATAGCAAAGCGTTAAGTTTAATTAAGCAAACAGAATGTCTTCCAAGCTCTGTAGAAGAACCTGAACTTTCTGTTTTGAAGACCCGGGCAAGGGTTGACAGCATGGTAATCATTCCTGGTAGAACAAAATGACATATATTCATAGAATGGTTTGGGTTTGAATGGGACCTCAAAGATCATCTAGTTTCAACACCCATGCAGTAAACCTTCTACTAGACCACGTTGTTCAAAACCCTGTCCTACCTGGCCTTGAACACTTCCAGGGATGGGACATCCACGTTTCTAGGCAACCTGTTCCAGTTTCTCACCACCCTCACACTAAAGAATTTCTTCCTAAATTCTAACCTAAATCTACCCTCTTTCAGTTTGAAACTGTTGCCTCTCATGCTATCACTACACTCCTTCACAAAGGGTCTCTCCTCATCTTTTCTTTAGGCCCCCTTTAAGTTCTGGAAGGCTATATGGTCTGAAGATCAAGCAGATCACTGTTTTTATTAGCCAGACAGCACAGTGCTACTCTCTTCTGCACAGCCTCCACATGCTTCTCTGCTACGCAAGTGTCCACCACCTGCAACAGGCCTGTCAGCACTAAAGGGTAGGAAGGTCTCTGCCATAATAATTTTTATATTGTGATCAGCCTAAGCAGACCACAGAAGGAGTGGGTTTGCCTTTCTGTAGAGGAATGATGTCTAAGAGTAGGAAGTTTTCTGAAGAGCAAGGGAAAAAACCCCTGGCAGCAGTGAAGGGGGGACTGCTGTGGTCTGACACTGTAAGGTTGGGGAAATGTGATTTTCACCATCAATCTGGGCTGCTAGAAGCTGCAATTTCCCATTGCTCTCACTTCCTATATATAGCTGGGCTGACCTGAGAAGGACAGGGAGGAGAAGAAATTTCCTTCAAAAATGACTCAACGAATCCTTCCTCCTCATGTGTTTTTTGTCAATGCTATGATCTGCTCTCTTTGCACTCCATTTTTGGGTAGGATTTCCACCGCATCATCACAGCCAACATCGTCTGTAAAGGGAGATACCTCTGACCACCGCATATTAAAATCAGCCCCCAGAAGGGGAACACAGTGACCCAGGACTTGCAGTGCAGACCCCTATGACCAAACTGGTTCTTCAGCTCTACATCCACTTGCTGTCTTCTCACCTTATTCAGATGCCAGCCAGCAAAGGGATTTCTTTTCTCATGCCATATCCGAAGCTTGTAAAATGTGCCCAGATCAGGGAGTTCAATCTATAGAGTGGAAAAAAAAGTGCATTACCTACTTCTGTGAGTCAGGAGAGCATGCACACAAAGGATACCTCTAAACATCTTTTAAAAGCCAAATCAGAGCAGAATCAAAAACTAAAGCAAAATACATAACCATGTGCTTTAAAAGTAGTAAATCCTACTCCATAAAGATAGCTGGATGCTCTGTTTTCAGAAGAGGAGTATACAGAGGTTCCATACACTTGTGATCAGGAGAGCTCCTTGAAACCACTCCTCTCAGTAAGAACGAAGGCTAGTTCTCAAGCTCTAGGTCTTCTTCAAACAAGGTCTGCAAAGCATAGCTATGATTTCTCCAGGAGGTAGGTATCTATGACTGCTGGTGCAAAGTGGGTCAATGTTTTGGTGATTTCGATCCATTTCTCAATTTATTTCTGGCCATGCCCCATCTAAATTTTAAGCATATGTGTTCCTGAACACAAGAATACCCTCCTTGGCTTTCAAACTCAACGTGCTCTTGAGCTCAGCATCAAACATCCATGGATGCTCACATCCAAGAAAGGTGAAGATCAGGTCATGGAGAAGAGCAAATATCATTGCTAAGTAGGTAGATAATTTTTAGCTTTAAAGAAGCATGATCTAAATGGGTGGAGCAGTCTATAAGTGGCTGTGCCTGATGGGGAGACTGTGTGCCTCAGGAGCCACAGAGGAGATGTGATACTTAATACTTCTATGAGTGAGCACCCAGGAACACCAGCCTAAGCTCTAAATAGAGAAGACAAGCCATATCCACATCTGGGGAAATCATCTGCATTGTCATTAAACTGAATGACTTCACCTCCACTTCAGAAGGATCTACTAAGATCAAGATCCCATGCTGATGATTTTCTGTGCAGTGTTGAAGTTAATGCTCTGGAAAGTATTACAAGCCAAATTTACCACTTGCACAATATTCATACCATGAACTTGTCAGTTTGTCCAGTTTCAAAGTTGTCTGAATTGTTGTCCAGCTTCATCTCATCTGACTTCCCCTTGTCTCCATAAATCTGGAAGAAGATGGTAGCATCTGTCCCTGCATTCTTAATGTCACTTGTCCAGATCCACAAAGACCAGGGACTTTCTACAAAGAAAAGTTGAAGACATTTTGTTTAAAAAGTAATTTTTAAAGATGTGCTGGAAAAGAGCATAGTTTTTATTCTTATTCCTTGGTGGTCGAGAGAGCAAGATGGGGTGAAAGAAGACCAGGACTTGATATACATTTCTGCACAAATATAATTAGCTGTTAGATAACATACCAAAATGACATTGTCGGGAGATATAATTCTCTGTTTTCATTTAAAATAAAATGAGAAAAAAACCCCACAAATTAACACTTTCCAACTGAACCACATTCTTCTATGTCATACGTTACTAACAGGGTAATCCAGGGATGTCCTTCATGTCTGCAGTTTCAGTAAACTTCCCCAACACCTACAACTAGCTTTAAGACCATTTTAAAGGCGGGGAAATACTGTTTAGTTTATTTGGTCAATAAGAAAGTGTCTCCAGTTACTCGTGTGCAGTGCAACACAGCTCCAGGTAGCTCCTAAAACTTGCTCCACATAACCTTGTATCTGGACTAAGAATCAGTATGGACACTGTCATATATCACTTCATCCTGAGCTAATGAGCCTTCCTGAGACTGGAGCACTTACCCCAGATAGACCTTTCGCAAGCCAGGCTGGCTTGGAGCCCATTAAGATGTCCATAGCCAGGCTGCACCACATGGGGCAAACACAGTCAGAGCAATGTGAAGATATTTTTCAAAAGTTTCAAGATTATTTTAATGCCTAAATCCCACCTGACTTCAGTTAGCACTTGTTTTACTCTGGTATGCCCAAAGATCACAGAATCACAGAATTTTAGGAGTTGGAACGGACCTCAAAAGATCATCTAGTCCACCCCCCCTGCCACAGCAGAATTCCCTAGACCAGGTCACACAGAAAGTCATCCAGATGGATTTTGAATATCTCCAGAGAAGGAGACTCCACAACCTCTCTGGGCAGTCTGTTCCAATGCTTTGGCACCCTCACTGGGAAAAAAATTCGTCTTGCATTCACATGCAACCTCCTGTGCTTCAGCTAGATCAAGCCAAAACTACAAAACTTTTATCTCTTAAATCTTCTCCCATGAGTTTAACTCTAAGAGCAGTCGACTTTATATTGGTTTTCATAACAGAGGATGGTTGCAATTATAAAGGTGACATTATTTCCTCTAACAAGCCCCTCATCTGTTTTCTTTATTGAGAATGATGTATTTCACTCTGCAGGACTTGCAGCATCTGCAGGAGAGGGAACAGGCTTCTTTCCTGGCTCAGACATCAGCTGAATTATTAACAAAACCTGATGAAAGAATTGCTAACCCTTTTGGTATGCCCGAGCCCACATGAGCATAGCTTGACCTTCAGAGTGCAGAATGGAGTATAAAAATATGTTGACATGCATATAAATTAGACATTTACTGATCTACTCAGCATTTGACTGTATAAAAGAGGCAACAGCTACTAAAAAATGAGGGGGAAGAGAGAACATGCTTTTAGAAAAAAAATCGCCCCTATTTTAATAATAGGCAGAATGTTCATGACCAATCCTTTCTGAAAAGCACCAGTAAGTTTTATCCGAGCAGAAATGAAGCTAAGACAAGTTTGTGCATGGCATGTGATATAGCAACCTGCTCTCCCTGGGGAAAAGAGCAAGAGCAATTCAGACGCCAGAAACTTCTCTCATCTGTCTGGTTTGGCCTCCCTGACCTCTTGCTGAGGAAAAGGAAGAGTAATGCATGCAGGGAGGGGAGAAAGGGAACTTGTATTCAGTCTTAAATGCTGATAGAGAGCTGTCAGGGAGAAACCACACAGGGAGAAATGTGGGTGAACCAGGTCTGCAGCTGATGGAGGAGACCAGGCATTCCCCCACAAACCCATCATCAGCCTCCCAGGTCTTTGCTGGGCACATGCCCCTGTTTTCTGTCCCTTCACATCAAGGGATCCAGGCAGTTCAGAAATTCTCAGAGCTAGAGTGAATATTCCCCAGGAGGACTAGACCTGACACAGCAGTTTCCAGGATAACATTCAAGATAAGGGGGGAGGAGTGTTGGAGATGTGAAATAAAAAGACAGAGAATAAATACGAGCTACACATTGCTCTGCAGTCTTATGGGAGAACAGCTTGCGAACAGTGTGCAGGGAGCCACTTCGCCATGGATACCCAAAGTGAGGTTGAACCAAGCTTTGATCATCTCTACAGAAAGGGACCATCCTATGTGCACAGGGAGATAGGCAAGATGACATAATAGATCTTTTCTAACTCCAAGGCTTATGCTTCTATAATCTGGCAGCTAAAGGTCACAGATTTCTCAAGGCTACTGCTCTCTGTCTGTCTCCCACACCGCAGCAGCAGAGGAATTAGCCTGTCAATAACAATCAGAGCTGATAATAGAGGGTTAAAGGTTGCAGATGCTTTAGTTTAATGGACTGAGTCAGAGGTGAAATGTGGTTGTAACACTGACTAATATTTAGATAAAGCTTATTTAAATGAACTGCTGTTTAAGCAGGAGCCCACCATAAGCATTCAAATTAAACTGTCTATTATCCCAGTTAAAACATTCTGCTTACCTACAGGCAATGGTGCAGGAGAAACAGCAGTGATCTGTTTTGTTTTGTGCAAAGCATCCAGCAAGGCTGGGTGCTGGAACTGTGTGTGGGTGGGTGATCATGCCGGTACACTGCCCTTGAGCAGCACCTCCCAGCAAAAACACCCTCCCAGGTCTTTCCTCCCTCTAGAGAAGAGGCTTCAATTGCTTGTGTGACTCAAGAGGCACATTTGGCAGCTGGAGGGGTCTAAGAGCTATTTTATCTCTAAGACCAAGAGTAACAAAGTTTAATTTAATGGGAAAAGTCTGTTTTTTCTTAATGTTTTCCCTCAGGTTTGTCTTTTTAGTATATTTAGGTTTTGTTTCCATATGGAACAGGAAAGCTTTACTTCTGGAGTGATAAGAAACATAGCCTGCCTTGTTTGTAAAGGTGAGATGGTATTTTAGGAAGCCCTAAGCCTAGAGAATCTAGAGGAATACTGTCAGTCCAATTTTTTTCCCTTAAGAAAATGAGCGCAAGTCTTCAAAATGTTTTAAAAGTTTAATTTCAAACTCCCCAAATCAGGCTGTTCAAAGCTGAAACTCTTGCAGGTCTCACAGAATCACAGAATGTTACGGGTGGGAAGGGACCACAAAAGATCACCTAGTCCAACCCCCCTGCCACAGCAGGATTCCTGAGACCAGGTCACACAGAAGCGTGTCCAGGTGGGTTTTGAATATCTCCGGAGAAGGAGACTCCACAACCTCTCTGGGCAGCCTGCTCCAATGCTTTGGCACCTGAACTGAGAAAAAAACTTTGTCTTGTATTCCCATGGAACCTCCTACGCTTCAACTTACAGCCATTGCCCCTTGTCTCAATTCACTCAATTCATGGGTCTACCCATGTCATGTTGTATGGGTGACACTCAGGGTTCTGTAGCTTGGAGGTGTGTCACAAGAGGCTCCCAGGCACTTGCACCTACTTTTCAGTCTTCTCTGGCGCAGGGAAACCATTTCATAGAGCTCCCGCTCTATGAGACCATCTCCTTCATCTTCATCCAGCCATTTCCCACATGGGAAGGTTTGCTCAATACCGGTGAATGGGCAGTAAACCACCACCTAGGAAAAGAGACTAGAAAGGTGAGTTTGAACATTCTGTTACTGGCAGTCCACAGGATGTTGATACTGAAAACTTAAGTAACTGAAGCAAAGATAGAGCTAGAGATCTTGATTCTGCTCACAAAGGAAGGTTTTCTGGACCAACATAAAATGGACTGGTTGCACAGTTCCCAAACTGGAGTATAGCTAAGACCCATCTGCCCTCTTATTCCAAGTTTTCCAGAAGTACTTCCAAAGGAGTCAGACAAGAAGAAGTAAAACACCATGAGGGAAGGGGAATGGGAACAGGCAATGTGGCTGCAGGAGTCAGCATTGTGTCACTGTGCAGTGCATGCCCTGCACCACACCGGTGCACAGTGGGGTTTTGCAGGAAAGAAAATATTGAAAAAATCTTCAAATACATCCTAAGATGATCTTTGTTTTAAAGGAAAGCCACATTTCCTGCCAACTTCAGTGTAGGCAGCTGCTTCCCACTTCTCCCTTCCATTAGCTCCTGCTGATCTTGTACAAGATCTCATATTGCTCCACTACTTCCAGTAACAGCTGTGGTCAACCACTGTTATTTCTGTGCTCCAAAGTAACGTACAAAAACTTCACTAAAGTCTGAGTGTAGATGATAACTTTGAAGAACTCAGCATAATCCAAGACTGCATTTCTGTCCCACCCCTTGGGCAAAGATCTAAAGGTGCTTTTGATACTGAGCAAACAGTAATCTCTATCTATGCAACTGCACAGAGGGGCAATCAACCCAATTAGCAAGTGATTGACTTATGCATCTAATGTGCCTTTGAGGCAATCAGCTACTACATGCATTATTTATAATATTGACTTGTTCAACTGGGAATATTGTCTTCCAAATAAAAGTTTTTTTTTTTTGTTCAGTTGTTTTTTTAAAACTATATGTGGTTGCTGGGGTCAGATTATGAATAGGAAACAGTCTGACAGATGTCTGGAGACAAACAACTTAGTCTCACCTTCTCACAAAACCAGCCGGAACTGACGCCACAATTATCATGCCCGATGGTGACTCTGCTGAGAGGGCTGAGAAGAGCAGCTATCTCCACATTAAAGAGATCTGTCCTGGCACGCTCAAATTCACCTCCTTCCAAGAAAATCTTCCCACTGTTCTTTAAGCCTTTGGAGCCATGGAGGATTACATGGATCTTGGAGTTTGTGCCAGCTCCTCTGATATCTCCAGTCACTACAGCAACATTGTAAACAATACCTGGAGGAATCAGGAATTTTGTTAGGAAGAAAAGAAGGGAGGTAAAAAGTCTGAGAGCAATAATGTTGGATTTACTTTGGGCTCCACTGTTTTCCCACTGGTCTTCTTAACTTTCAACTTACACACACCATAATGCTAAATTTTTTTGTCCCACACATACCTTTGAGAAAAGCACTTCTAAATTCAG
The DNA here is from genome assembly GCA_013399015.1 of Galbula dea. Lineage (NCBI taxonomy): Eukaryota > Metazoa > Chordata > Aves > Piciformes > Galbulidae > Galbula > Galbula dea. The sequence goes on from VWZX01004644.1 coordinate 41,953, forward strand.
ACTGCCTAAGAGAAAGAAATTTGTGGTTACATGGGAAGTAGTATGGTTTTTACCACCATGTGGTGATGATTAGGTGAAGAAAGGCAAAAACAATATTGACATTAAATCACTTGATTTTGAGAGGTATCAAGCACCAAACACGACAGAGGATCCTGAGAGGATGGAGAAGTGTTGCTTTAACCTGTGGTAGCAAGAATCTGTAGCATCACAAAACTCTAGAAACCTGAGATCTAGAAGCCAGCAGGACTTTAACTGTCACTGTGAAAGCCTAAAGATCTCCACAAAACAGGGTTTGGGAGACGTATTAGTCCAGCTGGAAGAAAGAAATATATTTCTGAAAAGAAGTCTATATGCATAAAAGATGCTTGGCTTTTTTTGTAGCTCTAACTGTTGATCCAAGAAAGATAACACTTCACCCTATGAGCGTCACTTCTCAGAAGACTCATAGGCAGGCATATATCTTCAACAAAACTCATGGGAACAGGAAAAAGATGAACAGTCACAAATAGTAAAGAAATAAGGAAATCTCCTGGTAAATTAATTGCATTTTTGTCAGATTTATTTATCAACTTGCTCTAATTTTTCCCCACAGAAATATGCACACTATTAGATACAGTGTGGCCAGGAGGACTAGGGAAGTGATTGCCCCCCCATACTCAGCATTGGTGAGGCCACACCTCAAATATTGTGTTCAGTTTTGAGCCCCTCACTACAAAAAGGACACTGAGCTGCTGTGGAGTATCCAATTCAGGCTACCTAGGGAAATGATGGAATCACAGTCCCTGAAAGGGTTCAGAAAATGTGTAGATGTGGTACTTGGGAACACGTTTTAGTGTTGAGCATGGTAGTGCCAGGTTAACAGTTGGACTCTATGATCTCAGACGCCTTTTCTAACCATAGTGATTCTGTGACCCTGCAGACAAGACTGTGCACCCAGACCACTTTCCTCATGCATGTACAGGGGGAAATACGAGGACTGCAGATGTTGAAGACCATGTAGTGAAGTAAAGAACAGCTGTTATGTGTATAGTTGAAATGTTTACCTTTATCCTAATGAATAAATACAGGAGAAAACTCTCCAAATAAAACTCTGTCTTGTGGTAAGTTCTTTTATTTACTTTACATCCAGGTTTCTTTTAACAGCGAAATAACTTTTGCTTGTCTCTACTCTCTGTTGGATAATAAATCCCCCAGTTTTAGGGAGTAACATTGCCTTTTTTTTTGTAAAAGGACACCTAGCTCCCCAGCCAAGAACCTGAAGTACAATATGCACTGCTGTGTGGCACGTTGATGACTGTGTGTTATTGCTAAAACTAATGCCTCAATTGCAAAACTGATGAAAAAAT
>VWZX01004645.1:778-71803 GCA_013399015.1 Galbula dea
TTTTAAGAAGAGGATAGATGTGTTTCTTCAGGGGATGATTTAGGGGTAAGAGTAGTGTAGGGCTATTGGTTGGGCTAGATGATCTTGAGGGTCCTTTCCAACGGTAATGATTCTGTGATTCTGTGATTCTGTCAGATTCTGTGATCTTTGCAAGTACCCTTGCAGGAAATGGTAACAATATATTATGCCTATTTAAAGAATTAATTTATAATAATCTTGAAAAGGAAAAGAAAAGCAGAAACTGAGATCTCTGTTTTGCCCTCTGAATCAGGAGACCTTTTTTGATACTCCTTTCTGTGTGTACATCTGTATGTAGAGACAATCATTCACAACTTATTTTAGGTTTAGGTAGTAGGAAGAACAGTAGAAGCCTAGGTAAAATAAAGTGTTATCATTAGGAGCTCATAACTTGTCGAGGAGTTATAGCTGAGTTTTATTGAGAAATGTATTTTAAAGAGTGATTTAAAGAATAATTTTAAGAATTTTAGAGGAATTTAAAGAATAGTCAGAACTTCTTACAAAGTGTGTGTTGTGACAGTCTTCAAAGAGGGAGTGAGTCCAGAGGAGGGCCACAAAGGTGATTAGAGGACAGGACGACCTCCCCTACGAGGAAAGGCTGAAACAGTTGGGGTTGTTCAGCCTTAAAAAGAGAAGGCTTCGAGGGGATCTCATAGCTGCCTTCCTAAAGAGGGATTATAGGATAGAAGGGAGAGACCTTTTAGGTTCTCAAACTGTGACATGACGGGGAGATGGTTGTAAGCTGCAAGAGGGGAAATTTAGGTTGGAGATTCGGAGGAATTTCTTTACCAGGAGGGTGGTTAGGCACTGGAACAGGTTGCCCAGAGAGGTTGTGGATGCCCCATCCTTGGCGGTGTTCAAGGCCAGGCTGGATGTGGCCCTGGGTGACCTGGTCTAATGATTGGCATCCCTGCCCATGGCAGGGGGGTTGGAACTAAATGATCTTTAAGGTCCCTTCCAACCTGAGCCATTCTAAGACTCTATGATGATGATTCTATGATTATTGGCTTCAGGAATAGCTAAACCCAGACGTTTTATTTCTTCTATCACCAGGACATTTTCTGAAAAGAAGATGGTGTCTCTAGCAGTGTTTCTGTAAATTGGATCAAGGCAAGGCTTAAAATGACAATTTAAAAGGCAAAGGAAAGCTTCTTTGTGGTAAACAAAACCACAGTTAACTTATTTCTTAGTTGCTGTTCAATTCCCACCATCCCTGGGGCTAGTAAATTTTTCCATTGCAAACTGAGTGTAATTTTTAACTCTTACCGACCAGTGGCTAGCTCATTTCTCCTTCTTTGGGTTAGCATCAAAGGAATGCCTCTTTGTGTGTTTGTAAGATCCCCATGGAAAGCAAGGCTGGATGAAGAAGGCCCAGGACTTTCAGAAATACGTAGAAATTCCAGGTTGTTCTCCAGAGTGGGAAAACTGCACAGTTAAAACTTGAGTGAGGATTTTCACTTCCATAGGGTGATTTTACTGAAACAGTGAAGAAAGGCACATAAAATGTTGCTCCTGGTCTTGTCCTTAGTTAATTTTCCTTTATGCTAGGTTTGGGTTTTGGTATTTGTTTTTACAGGACAGTGAATAAATTCTGACATAGGAGCTGGAGAAGAGAGGAAAATAAGCAAGTTGATATGCTTTAAGTAGTATTTTTAGCATTAAATTAAGTTCTTGAGGACATGATAGGTCTGTTGGTTGGATAGTGTTCAGATAGACTGTTTTCAGTAGAATAAACTTTGTAGAAGCTTTGAAGTCAAATTGAATGCCTTAAACACTAGATTTTGTCACTTCAGTCGAGTATAGAATGTATGCTTCAGGTAAGTTATGTTGTTTTCCAGGCAACATAGAGGAGTTGGAAATTGTATTTTGAGGACTCTTTAACAGCTCGTTCATGGCTTAGTAAGTCAGTCCCTAGGTCTGTGTTTGGTTGCTTTTTTAGATATTTTGTCTTAAATGTAAAGGAAGTTGAATGGTAAAACAAGACTGCTTTTCTTTGGGGGAGAAGGTAGGTTTATGCTTAAGGCATTTTTTAATTTAGATTGAAAGTACAAAACAAGCAGGTTCCTAATTCAGATGCAGGGCAGGAGTGCTGGAAAATATGAGAATTTTACAAGGCAATTTGGACATTTTAATTACCATTTAATTACTAAGATGATAGTAATGATACAGATGACTGTAACTTTGGCCTAAGAAGGAGGTGTTGGATTGAGAACAAAACAAACCCCTCAGGTTTAAAGCATGCATGTGTGTGTGTTTGTGAGATAACATGTCTTTTTCTGGACTGTCATTATGTGATAGCTCTGCAGCCTTCTGGAACAGGCTGAAACTGTCCACCGGTTCGATAAAACAGTGTGTTAAATGCTTCTGCCTTCACAAAACCACAGTTGCAGTCTCCAGGCTTTCAGGAAAAGATGGGTGAGCTGTCTCTCTTGGAGTCCTTCAACTCCACTTTTGCCAGCTTTATTTGAAAACTTGCTGTTTTGCAGACCACAGTGTGTGGTAATATGGGGGCAGTCATTCAGATGCTAATAATACTTATCAGAAGTTGTTCTTTATTAAGCTTGCTAGCATTTAGGAAGAATAGCTAGAGCTTGCCAAGAGATTCTATGCTCACTGCTATGGAGCATGCTACTGGTTAGAGCGTTTAGTTAGCAACCCAAAATCAGGGCCTCTGGGGAGCTAAGAGCTCTTGGTTTCCACTGTGTCCTTCCTGGGGATCCAGGAGCCTATTTCAACCCAACCTGCAACCATCAGTCCTTATTGGAACTGTGCTACTAGTGTGCCTGTTCAGTCACAGCTGCTGTTGGGTTGGCCTGGAGCCTGCTTTTTCCCAGTGATCACTGTGGGGTTGACCTGGAGTCTGCCTTTACCCAGTGACCACTGGCCTGTCCATGGGACCTGTTTCTCTCACCATCCATGTGCGGGCAGCAGGTAGCTGAGCAGTGCTGGCCCTGGGTTGAAGCTGCTCTCTGAATCATTTCTTGTCTGTTCTTGGTGGTGGCCAAGCTGCAGCCATGTAGAGCACTTTTGTGTCCAAAACAGAGCCATGGAACGTTTTTAGTGACTGTGGATGTTCTTGCTGGAGATTCGGCTGGCATTGATGGTGGGCTGTCTGGAGCAAACCGAAGTGCTGCCTATGGTGTAACTGTCTGCTGCCACTGGAGAGTGACTCACCTTTTTGCTTTTCTGTCCATGTGACACACAGATGTGATGCAAGAAGTATGTTGTAAAGCAGACTTGTTAAGTGCTTTTACAGTGCCTTTACAGTAAACAATTTATGTCCTTTTATCCTCATATGTAACACTAAAGATAAGAGCTCCCACTGATCTTGGTGAATGTGAGGTTGGACTCATGTCTGATGTTCCGTATTGCTAACTTCAAATAAAATTTTATGCTTAGGTAAAGTAAATTCTAGCACACAAAACTCATTTTAGAGTATAATTTTACTAAAAGTAAATTTGCATATATTTTGCTTGTTAAAGAAATGTGGTAGTTTGATTCACTTACCATTCAGGTTCTTATTGTATTAGGTAACAGGCTAAGAGGGATCTTTCATTCGCAGTGCAGGTATCTAAATGCATCTTTATTTGTTCTGTTTTAGGTTTGTGGGAATTGCTAGGATTATAAAAGTACAATATTTGGTTTAAACATTTCAATGATGTGTAAAACTATGCTGTACATCTTTCTTGGTTAAGGTGGTGCAGTGGGAAAACGGGCATTAAGAGCAAGGATCAGCAATGTATTAGAAGTACATCTGGCTTTTATTAGATATAAACTTCGGGGCAGGTGCATTTAGGTGAAATATTTTTTGTGGTGTAAAAAAGTGAGAAAACTTTTGTTTTCACTGAAATAGCTTTCAAATTGTGTTGCACCATATGGTGTGCTCTTGAATTTGCTTTAAATTACATCATCATCTTCTAGAGTGAACAAATTAGGTGGATAACACAAAGTAAAACTGGATTCTTTTTTTTCTTTTGTAGTTTTGAGTGAAACAGAATAATCAGTCTGAGAAAAAAACTATTGTATGTCTTGAGCTGTTAGTTTCCTGTGGTGTTTAGCATCGTAATTCATTTAGAGTTTTTATTTTATTATTATTACTTTTAACCTACTAGTGGTGTATCCCTAAAGAAAATATTTTCTCCTTCTTGTTTTGCTGTTATTTCTGAAGGTAGCCTTAATGACGCCTCTGCAATAGCATGGTTTTTTTAAAAATTTTATACTGTTCTGCAGTGATAAAAAAAGACAAAGAACATATTGAATGTATTATTTCTATTCATAATTACATAATTGGTCATACAAACCTTCCTGAAGTAAGTAAATATTTATTTTATTTGGATACTTGCTGTTTTATAATACATGGAAGTATTGCACAGTAGTGTATCTGAAGAAAAAGCTACTGGAAAAGGATGTTTTAAGATACAGCGGATATATCTGTATTCTGTTTTATTTTATTTTTGCTGGGGAGCCTAAGTATGCCCAATTCCTATTGTATACAACGCCAGGGTATGTGACATGGGGATGTTATGAAACCACCTGTGTTCTTTTAATAGCATCCAGCCTATTTGCCTCTCCTACTGGCTGTAAATAGAAAACTTAAAATCAATGGCTCTCCTTGGTAGAGAGACTCTTTCTCCCTGAATTATACTAAAGCAGTTCTCTTTTGCAAATGAGAAAGGAGCTAAAAATTAAGAATGTAATGTTCTCTTATTTTTCTTTTTTTTGGGGGGAGGGGTGGTGGTGGAAATGTTGCAGCCAAATTTGCACCTAGTTGAGCAGAAAGGAAGAAAAGGATTTTATGTATTTTTGCCTACTTTTATATAAATGTGTCTGAGCTATTGCAAAATTGTAAGAAGGAGCTCCTGAGAGAACAAGTGAGATCATACATATGTTTTTCTCATTCTGATTTGTCCGGGAGGATTTGGATTTCGTTTTGGCCATCTGCAGCGTAACGAAAGCGCACACCGCTTGTGTGGTGATGGGGCAATTGGCAGAGCACTGGAACAGACTGCGCAGAGAGGTTGTGGTGTCTCCTTCTATGGAGATATGTGTGACCTGGTCTAGGGAATCCTGCTGTGGCAGCGGGGTTAGACTAGATGATCTTTCAAGGTCCCTTCCAACTCCTAACATTCTTTGATTCTATGAAAGCATGTGGGTTTTCTTCTTGTTACCTTAAGCACAAATGTGGTGAAGAGTCTTTCTTTTTAATATAATTCTTGGCTTACTCTTCTTTTTTTTTTAAATTTCTTGTATGGGAGTGAGGAAGATCATTGTGATATCATTGCTGTGCCTTATGCAAGTATATGGATCTGAGAGAGAAGGCTCTTCTGTGAGAGGAGGCTCTTCTGCAGCCTCCTCAATAGGCTGATTCTGTCTCACCCTACCTGTACTGCTTCTTTTTCTTAAGGACCCCAGAATTCAGGCAAAGAAATTTACCTTAAAAGCAGTATGTAATACTAATTTTCCAATAAATCTATTGTTTTCACATGCATAGAACAGATTGTGCATTTTTGAATATAAAAGAAAACAGTTTGCTCCTTTTTGTTCATGAAACATAGTCTCTGTCTCTGCTACCATTGCTATATATGTATTGCCATATTAACTGCTTTTGAGACAGAAAAGCTGGAATAGTCACAGCTCACAGCTACTTAGTCCAATCTATTGTGTTTTTTTCCTGGAAAAACATACTATGTGCCAGGAATTCAGAGGCCATTTTAAGTTGTGCCTGACTTTCCAGTGCTCCCTGTATGTTTTCCTCTGTCATCAGCAGCGTGCTTTTTTAGGAGTTTTTTTTCCTGTTGTTAAACCATCTTCACCAAGGCCAAATTAACTCTCTGACCTGGATCTGCTGACCTTCTGACTCACTTTGTTCTTTTATATAAAGATAGCTTCTTCATATATGCTGTCTTCATGTATGTATAAAAATTCAGAGTTTGTTGTGCTTTCTTGTAGGCCCTCTTCAGGTACTGGAAAGCTGCTAGAAGGTGTCCCCCAGAGCCTTCTCTTCTGCAGGCTGAATAACCCCAACTCTCTTAGCCTGTCCTCATAGGAGAAAAATTCCATCACTGATGATTTTTGTGGCTCTTCTCTGGACTTGCTCTGACAGGTGCGTGTCCTTCTTATGCTGGGGGTCCCAGAGCTGAACACAGTAGTGCAAGTAAGGTCTCGCTGGCCACACTTCTTTAGATGCAGCCCAGGATATGATTGGCGTTCTGGACTGCAAGTGCACGTTGTTGGTTCATAGTCAGTTTTTCATCCACCGACACCCCTTGGTTCTCTGCAGGGCTGTTCTCAATCCACTTACCAGCCAGCCTGTATTTGTGCTAGACGTTACCTCAACCCATGTGCGGGACCTTGCACTTGACCTTGTTGATGAGGTTCACGTGGGCTCACCTCTGAAGCCTGTCAAGATCTTTCTGGATGGAATCCCTTCTCTCCATTGTGTCAACAGCACCACACAGCTTTGCTGAGGGTGCAGCCAGTCCCACTGGCCGTGTTACTGACAAAGATGTTAAGCAGCACTTGTCCCAGTACTGATCCCTGAGGAATGCCACTTGTTACTGGTCTCGACCCAGACACTGGGACAGTGACCACAACTCTTTAAGTGCAACCATCTAGCCAATTCCTTATCCACTGACTGGTCCACCTGTCAAATCCATGTGTTTCCAATTTAGAGACAAGGATGTTGTGCAGGACCGTGTCAAGTGCTTTGCACATATCCAGGTAGACAACGTTGGTTCCTCTTCCCTTGTTCACAAATACTGTAACACCATTGTAGAAGGCAACCAAGTTTGCCAGGTGCAGTTTGTCCTTGGTGAAGCTCACCAATCATCTCCTTAGTTACCTTATGCCTTAGCATAGTTTTCAGAAGAATCTGCTCCATTATCTTGGTGGGCACCGAGGTGAGACTGACCAGCCTGTAGTTCCCAGGGTCTTCCTCTTTTCTGTTTTTAAAAGTGGGGCTTATTTTTCCCCATCTTCAGTCTGTAGAAACCAAACGGCCACAACTTCTTAAATACAAATATGATGGAGAATGGCTTAGCCACTTTGACAGCCAGTTCCTTCAGGACTCACAGATGCATCTCACCAGGTCCCATGGACTTGTGCAGTTTAAGGTTCCTTAGATGGTCTTGAACTTGTTCTTTTCCTAGAGTGCGTGGTTCTCCCAGTCCCTGCATTTGCCCTCTGCAACATGGGCAATTTGGCTAGCTGGTGAAGATGGATGCAGAAAAATCAGCCTTCTCCATATCCTGGGCAGTAAGGTCTCCTGTTTCCTTCCAGAGAGGGCCCACATTTTCCCCAGTGTGCCTTTTATCATTGATGTATGTATAGAATCTTATCCACTTTTGCCCTTGACATCCTTGGCCAGATTTAATTCTACTGGGCCTCTAGCTTGCCTAAGCTGATCCCTGGCTCCTCAGACAATTTCTCTGTAATTCCTCCCAGGCCACCTATCCTTGCTTTCACCCTCTGTAGGCTTCCTTTTTGTGTTTTGAGTTTGTCCAGGAGCTCCTTGTCCCATAAGAAGGCAGCCTGTTCTGAGAAGAGAGGAGCAACCCCCTCCTGCCTCTCAGCCATGGCCATGAGGCTTAGAGCTGGAGGAGCTGGGCTGGTGTTCTAGAGAAGTGTCAGAGAAACGCTTGGAGAGATGTGACTGGAGGATGACAGATGCCATTTGGGTGCAGGTGGAGGACAGCAGCAGGATGCAGCAGGAAGGCATAGCAGGAACAGGGCTGTAAGCATGGCCTCTGTCCATGGCATCTGGCTTTGCAGGTCTTCAGGAAATGGCCACCCAGCTGATGGTCAATGGGCTTAGACAGACATGCCCAAAAAACTTCTGATCTTTATGCATTTTGCACAAAGTTGACCAGTCTGTCTCTCCATTCCAGCAGGTCATAAAGGAGGACAGGTCCATGTACCAGGGTGGCCAGATGCTCCTCTGCAGCCTGCAGGGCAGAAGTGTTGGAGTGCACCCTTCTCTAAGTGGTGGGCTCATTGTTAGTGGGTCTTGGGTGAAGGTTGTAGCTCAGCTGCATAGAACTGCTGAGCACCTTCTGCCTGTATTTGGCAGAGTGCATTTGGCTCTCTGAAGCAATACAGCTGTAGTGCTCAACAAGAGAAACTGTGCAGATACTGTGAAGAAGCAGTACCTCTGTGTGGAATGTCAGCTTCTGCCCAGAAGTTTGTTAGCCAGAAAAGTGAAAACAAGACCCTTTGTTAATAAAATCCTCTCTAGCACTGTTGAGTTTTCTCTCTGCTGATAAATGCCTAGCAGGTATTTGTTTCTAGCTGGTATTTTCTTCTTGATGTTCTAAGGTTCTACTATCAGTAATCCACTCTGCCTAGGTGTAGTGAGATTCAGATATTGTTGCGGCTCAGCTAATGCTCTAAAATACACATTTTACAGTTTGTGCAGGTGCTTACTTGTAACAATAATTTTTAACTCTGGGAGATTCTGGTTGTGAGTTTTTCTCATGATGCCATGTTAATTGATACAACACTTGAAATGCAAACCAGGTTAATTTTGTAGCCTGAGGTCAAATACCTACTTCCTGTCCTTCTCTTTCTAATAAGTTAACCTACAGAAGGATTGTCTTCCCTGATGTATCATGTGCATCCCGTGTACTTGTAGTATCAGAGTATTGTCTGAGCTGGAAGGGATCCAATAGGATCATCGAGTCAGCTCTTAAACCCATGGAGGACACCCCAAGAATTAGACCATGTGCTTGAGGGCATAATCTAGACACTTCCTAGACTCCATCAGGGATGGTGCTGAGACGTATTCCTTGGGGAGGCTGTTCTAGATTGCAACCACCCTCTGAGTGAGGAACCTTTTCCTAACCTCCAGCCTGAACCTCCCTTGACTCAATTTCATCCCATTTCCCCTAGTCCTATCATTATCCACCAGATTAAAAAGATTGTTCCCTGCCCCTCTGCTGTCCCCTGTGAGGATGTTGAAGACAGCTATGAGGTCTCCTCTCAATCTCCTCTTCTCGAGGCTAAACAAACCAAGTGACCTCAGCTGTTTCTCATAAGGTTTCCCCTCCAGTCCCATCACCGTCTTCATAGCTGTTATGGTTTGGGTAAAATGTCCTGGTTTGGGTTAAAAAAATGTTCTGGTTTGGGTTGGAACAGAATTAATTCTGTTCAGTGACTTTATTTTCTAAAAGGTATTCCATACCATGTACATGATATTCAGTTACCTGCTAAACTGAACTGCCCCTTGAAGAAACCTGAAATTCCTGAATCTTAAGTAAGGACACTGCCCCCCTCAAGGGGGAAGCAGAGGGATTCTGGGAGTGTGGTGGAACCATGAGGAGAGTGTGCTGAGAGTCTCTCTCTGCTGGGATCTGTGCCATGCGGGACTCTGTCTGTGCGAGCTGGAGAACACATGAGCTGCTTGGACTGAGAGCTGAATACGTGAAGCTGTTTCGGACTGGAGCTGGGGCTAGCTTCGGCACACGTGAGCTGATACCAGGACGGAGGAGCTGGAGCTGGCACCAGGACGCTTACAGCATGGAACATTTGCAATTTCGGTCCTGACGTAATTATCATTAGAGAGGAGGAGTGGGGTTCGGTATTTGGGTCCTGTATGTATTTATATATGTTTCATTTAACATTGTTACTATTATTAAAGTAGTTTTAGTTTTGTTACCTTCCAATCCAGAAGCCTCTCTTTAACTGCCGTGAGTTGGGGTTGGGAACAAGCCAGTAACCACAACAATAGCCCTCCTTTGGACACTCTCCTACAGCTTAATATCCTTTCTAAATTGTGGAGCCCAGAACTGCACACAATACTTGAGGTACAGCTGCACCAGTGCAAAGTAGAGCAGGACAGTCACCTCCCTTGACCTGGTGGTGATGCTGTTCTTGATGCAGCCCCGGACGTGGTTGGCCCTCTTGACTGCCAGAGCACACTGCTGACTCATATTCAATCTGCTGTCCACAAGGACCCCCAGGTCCCTCTCTGCACTGCTGCTCCCCAGTCTGTACACATGTCTGGGATTGCCCCATCCCAAGTGCAGAACCTGGCAGTTGCTGCTGTTAAACCTCATTCCATTGTTGATTGCCCAATGCTCTAACTCATCAAGGTCCCTCTGTAGGGCCTCGCTGCCCTTGAGGGAGTCAACAGCTCCTCCCAGCTTAGTGTCATCAGTGAATTTGCTAACCATCCCCTCAAGTCCTGTGTTCAGGTCATTTATGAAGATGTTGAAGACTTCTTGGGCAAGGATAGAACCCTGTGGAACCCCACTAGCAGCAGGGCGCCAGCCTGTTGTAACCCTATTTACTACTTTGCATCCAACTATACTATATATATATATACACACTATACTCTTTGCATCCAACCCGTGAGCCATTTCCTCACCCATCACGTAATATGATTATTAAGATAAACACTGGACATTTTGTCCAAGAGGTTACTGTGAGAGACTGGATCAAAAGCTTTGCTAAAATCTAAAAGGATCACATCAACTGGTTTACCTTCATCAGCCAATTGAGTTACATTATCATAGAAGGAAAGTAGATTGGACAAACAGGACTCCCCCTTCATGAAACCGTGCTGTGTTATATTACAGCATTGCCCTCTAGGTGATTTATAATGCCTCCCAAAACAACCCTTTCCATAATTTTACCAGGCACTGAAATAAGTCTGAGAAGCCTGCAGTTACAGGAGTCCTCCTTCTTACCCTTTTTGGAAATTGGGACTGCATGAGCCAGCTTCCAATCAGCTGGGACCTCTCCAGATTTCCATGACTGCTCAAAAATCATCGAGAGAGGCCTCACAACAACATCAGCCAGCTCTTTGAGCGATCTCAGATTTATTCCATCAGGCCTCATAGATTTATAGGGATCTAACTGAAGTAAGAATACCCTCACATGATCAGGGTCAAATAGGAGTTTATTGCTCTCAATATCATGGTCCTTTAGCTTAACACATTGAGTACTTTCTGGTTCATCATCTGTATTGTAAACAGAGGCAAAGAAATCATTAAACACCTCTGCATTGTCTGTATCCCTGATTATGAGATGTCCATCCTTGTTCTGTAGAAGGCCAATGTTGTTCCTACACTATCTTTTAACACTAATGTATTAGTGAAAAAGTGCTTTTTATTGTCACCCACAATTCTGGCCAGCCTCAGCTCCAACTGAGCTTTAGGTGTGTGAATTTTATCCCTACAGTGGCAAGCATAATCTCAGTACTCTTCCCCAGAAAGCTAACCTAACTTCCATTAGGCATATATTGCCCTTTTCTGGCTAATTTCCAAGAGAAGACCCGTGTTCAGCCAAGCTGGCCTTCTGCCTCATCAGCTTGACTTCCAACATTTTGAAATTGCCTGCTTATCTACCCGTAGGAAGTGATGCTTAGAAAGTGACCAACACCGATGGATGCCAGCACCAGCAGAAACATTGTTCCAGGGCACTTATACTAACTAGTTCCCTGAGTAGCTTAAAGTCTGCTCTTCTCATATCCAGAGTGGATGTTCTGCTAACACTTCTTCTACTATCAGCAAAGTTTCTGAACTCAAGTGCCTCATGATCCCTATGGCCAAGGCAATGACCTACTTCCACATTGCTCACTAGATCCTCTCTGTTGACAAGCAGTAAATTGAGGAGGGCATCTTTCCGAGTTGGCTCCCTCAGTACCTGCACCGTAAAGTTGTCATCCAGAATCTCCAAGAACCTTCCGGCCCAAGTTGAACTAGGTGTGTGATGCTTCCAATCAATTTCTGGCAAATTAAAGTCCCCCATAAGAACAAGGGAGGTAGACTTAGAAGATTCCCTTAGTTCCTCAAAGTATAGTTCATCAGCATCATCATCCTGGCTGGGAGGTCTGTAATAGACTCTCACAATGACATCTGCGTTGTTTGTTCTGTCCTTACTTCTTACCCTGAGACTCTCTAATGTGCTGTTGCCTACTGTTAGCTCAATGGATTCCAGCCCTTCCAGAACATAAAATGCTACACTCCCACCTCGCCTGCCCTGCCTATCCTTCCTGAAGAGCCTATAAGCGTCCAAGTTGACACTCCAATCACAGGACTTATCGAACTAGGTTTCACTTATACCAATAGTGTCAAATTTTTGGGTCTGGGCCAAAGAAGGGAGTCTTCTACTACCCTTCTTTTCCCTTTCACCAAGGAAGTCCTGGTGCGGGTAATGGATGGTATTTCCTTAGGAGGTTGCTCGATCTCAGAAGGACCTTCACTTACATTGTCAGTATCGTGGCCTTCAAGTTCCAGGGCCTCATACCTGTTATGAAAGCTGCCAGTCTTATTTATCAAAGTAGAAGGAGGAGGAGGAGACTTCCTCCTGGACCATGCAGTGACCTACATTACGGGTCTTTGAGTCTATCTGCTTCTCTATCATAGTGGAGATTTGGCTTCAAGAGTCATGAGATTGTAGTGTCTCTGAAAATAACTGGTCTGTCTCTCACTCACTTGCTTTAATGCTATGTTACCTAACCCCTTCCTCCTGTAGCTTCTTCAACTGACAGCACGGCCCAAGCGGTTATGATCTGGTGGCAGTTACAGAGACATGGTGAGACAGCTCTCATGACTGGAATGTGGTCATGGATGGCTATGTCCTTGTTAGGAAAGACAGGTCTACAAGGCTTTGTGGGGGAGTTGCTCTTTACGTGAGAGAGCAACTAGAATGTATTCAGTTCTGTCCAGGGGTGGATGACGTTTATGGGTGTGAATTAAGGGGTGGGCTAGCATGGGTGATATTGTTGTGGGTGTCTATTACAGGCCACCTGATCAGGATGAGGAAGTTGATGAGGCTTTCTCTACAACCACTGCACATCTTCTGCAAAAGGACTGTCTGTCAGCCCCAGCCTCACAGGTAGACATCAGGCACTCCTGGCAACCTGAGACCTGAAAAGCTGCATCTACCATTAGCAGGTCTGTCTGAGTGGAGGCCTCTGACTTGGCAGGTTCAATAGGTGCTTCAGTTACAGCGGACTGAGTGCTCTGTGGACTGTCAGAACCATAACTAAAGTAGCTAACACAAATCATGTAAGACTGAGATAAGGAAGTCTCTTCGTGCAAGTCTTCACCAGCTGCAAAGTTAGTTTCCTGCCTCTTAGTGGCTAAACCCAGATGGTCAGAAGGAACTGTTATCGTTTATGCACCTGCTCACCCTGCCTGCGTGAACTGAAGTGCAAACTGATGCGCCTGCACCAGTTTGCCTGCTCCTGTTAGCTGCACTCGGGGTCTTTCACGCTCCTTAGAGCCATTTAAAACCCTTGCAATGATCCTGCCTCCAACCCTTCCTCTGCTTATTGGGTGTTGTGGACTTCCAGGTCTGAACAGGGTGCGAGGCTGCAGAGGTGCCCATGAGATCAGGAACCCTTTCCAGACAGCTTGGTCTAGAAGTCACCAACTTACTCTGGGGTGAAAGGGAGTAATTCTTGAGCTACTCTATTGTTTTTAAGCCATCCCTACCTGTGGTTAAATTGTGCTACTAAAGAATCACAGAATCACAGAATATTAGGAGTTGGAAGGGACCTCGAAAGATCATCTAGTCCAACCCCCCTGCCACAGCAGGATTCCCTCGACCAGGTCACACAGAAGTGCGTCCAGATGGGTTTTGAATACCTCCATAGAAGGAGACTCCACAACCTCTCTGGGCAGTCTGTTCCAGTGCTCTGTCACCTGAACTGTGAAAAAAATTCTACATGTATTCACAGGGAATCTCCTATGCTTCAGTTTACAAGAATAACTGGAACTACTTAATCTAGTGGTTAGGATTCAGCACTCTCACCACAGGGGCCTGGGTTCGATTCCCAGTCAGGGTAAAATCCTGCTCTGGCAGGGGGTTGGACTAGATGATCTTTCAAGGTCCTTCCAACCCCTAACAGTCAGTGATTCTGTGACTTACCTCTGTGTCACTGTAGAACGCTTCTGCTGCTGCTGCTGCTGCTGCTGCTGCCACCTTGCAGACTTGTCTGAGCGATGTATCATGTGCAGGATCCCTTGTACTTGTAGTCTTGTGACTACAAGTAACAGAAGTCTTCTCCCTTGTTCTGCTTGCATGCTGCCTGTCAGGTGGCTCACGTGCCAGACTATGTGTTGCGGCTTCATCTCCACTCTTGGAGGAGCAGTAGTGGGTAAGAGTCTGAGGGCCATAGACAGATAGGAATTTTCCTAGGGAAAATCAACCTTTCATAATTGTCCTGACCTTAATCCAGGTTGCAGGGAGACTGCTGACTTTTCTTAAGAGGAGGATCTGTCTGGCGTATTGGACCTTCTATTCCCCTCAGAAGGGACTTGCCTGTAACTATAACCTTTATTTTCTTCCTTATGGAGGTGGTTGTGATGCAAAGGGTAGGCCATTCTGACCTTGGAGACACCTCTGGTGTAGATGAACCATCAACCACATCCTCCAGTGACTGGCCTACCACATCCAGAGCCTCATACCTATTGTACAGAGATACCTGAGAGGGGGAGGTGGGTAAGGAGGAAGTTCACCTGCTGCACTAGGCTTTGACTTGCCTCCATACATCCCTTTCATTTGAACAGTTTCCTTCAACCTGGTGGGAGGGCAGAGAGGAGATAGAGGGTCCCCTTGATCTTCTGGGGTTTTTTCTGATATATGTTTCTTTCTCAGGGAGGGCAGGGCTTGCCTCCACCAGTCTGTCTCCTTTTCAGCCTCCCTGATGCTCCTTAATCTACTAAGTAGCAGTGTGCCACCGTGTTGAGCATATCATCCACCTGGTCACACTGCACACAGCAATTCTCGCTTCTGTCACCCACTACCACTGAAAGGCAACTATCTTTTCTTGGCAAGAGATGGTTATTTGAAATAATGTCATATTTCTGTATCTGTGGTTTCTGGAAGGCAGCAGGTATTAGTGTGTTTAGAGAATGTTAGCCTGAGGACTGCGATGGCTCATAGTGAGACTAGTTGGTGGACATTTGGAAGCTTGATCCCCTCTTTTAGTAGCTGAAGTTTCACCAGCCATGTGCCAGGCTTTTTTGCCACAGGTTGATAAGTAAGTGCGATTCTTCAACCACGGACTTTTGGCATCCCAGCTACTTTGTAACCTGCAAGCTGGTGTGACAGGTGTTCTTCTGTGTTACATGGAAATACGTGTTTGACCAGCCAGTCAGGTTCCTCTTCAGGTAATAAACTTACCTAGTTTTCCTGCATTGTGTCCTGGTTGGCACTGGAGGATGAGGGTTGTGCTTCTGGCCATGGGAACAACTAGGAAAAACCAAGCTGAAGGAGAGCAAGCAGAGTGTCTTTCTAAAGATCTTACCTTATGTTGTGATAACCAACAGTGAGAGAAAAGTCGTGGTTTGCCTAAGGTGTTCTAGCCATCATCTTTTCTATGTGCTGAACTTTGTCTGCCTCGTGACAGTGCTTTGTGACTTCAGGGATTAGGTTCTAGGTTTCTGATGAAGTCCTGCCATATCTTAAGCCCAAAACTGAAGAACTGTTAATAGTTCTGAGGTGAGTAAAATGTCCCTATGTGTTAATTTGTTGCAGTTCATAGCAGAACATAGAAAAGGACAGAGAGTTTGATTTTTGAGATTAATGTTTGCTTTTGGGGTATGTGGTTTTGTTTATATCAGTACAGTTTTGTACTAGGTACATAAGAGTGCAGAGACAGGGTAGATTTTTTACCTTTGTAAGCCTAAATGGAGCTTTAGCCAGTTTTACTGGCTTTACTTGTTAGCAGCCAGAATAAACAGGAAATTATAGATGTGTACTGCTTTTCCTCTATGAGCAATCACTTCTTCTGTGCTTTGCTTTTTTTTCTCATATAATTTATCTTTGTTTTCTCCTTCTTTCGAGAACTCTAAGGTGATTTTAAAGAACTAATTCAAAATTGCACCCCAGTTCTGTTTAACAGAAACAAAAATAGCAATGAATGTTTTTTCACTTTCTGTCTATCTACTGTCACTAGGGAAGAGAGAGTTGCCAATTAAGATTTAGAGTTCTTTCCTTGGAAAGGTACTGGGAGCTTTCAGATGCTGTAAACCACATTGAACTGATAATTTGATTATGAAATAATAAATACAATAGCTAGTTTTAATTTTGTTATTTCTAGAACCTAGTGCAGTTCTTGATATGGAAATGCCATGCCGCAAGCAGTGAGTAAATAGCAATTGCAGCCACAGGAAGGAGTGTGACATAGTGGATAGAATTGCCTGTCCTAACACTACATTCGTTTTTTTCTCTGTTATTAACCTGGTAAGTGGTATTAGGAAAGTTAGTTAATGTCTTTTTTTTTTTTTTCTATTTAGATTTCAAGATGTTTTGTCCAGGTACTGTGCCTCAGTTCATGTTACTGGGCTTTGGTGCCTGTGGAGTACTTCAATTGCTATAGTATTGCTGTCTTTACTTTCAGAGTTTCTCTCATACTGTGACATAAACTCTCAGGGATTCACTGTGTGATGTGGAATCCTGAAAACACTTGGATCTTCATTCTGCAAGAGAAAAGCTAGTATTACTATTCAGAGCATTGTTTGATGTGGGTCTGGTCTTGCACAACTGCAGACTGGTGCCAAAAGGGGCAGTGCTGCTTCAGCCTCTTCTTCCCCTCTTTTACATCAGCCCCAAGGTGAGTTCAAGGTAAGCAGCAGATTCAGTAAAAAAGCCGTAACTACCTGGGGAGGAAAGCTACATCAGATAAATATACTGGCTTGGCTTGTCCTTTGGCTGAGAAATTAATAGATGTAGCACAAGGGACAAAAGAGAATAAGCAGCTGGAAATAGGTGGGGAAGGCAGTACTGTTTCATTCTGCAACAGGTAATAAACAAACCAGATGAGACATAGCATGCAAACCTACAAGAGCTGTATTTTACAACAAGATTTTGAACATAGTAGAGCAAGGGCTTGCAATGGATGTGACAGCTCAGCTTCAGTTCTGTTGATGTTAGTTGCTATTGCTACGTATTCCTCACTGAAAATATTTTTTCATAATGTAGCTTTATGTTAGTTTTTTTTTCTGAAGTAACCGTCATCCTTGTGATAAACATTACAATTTCAGGGCATCTTTCTGATGCCTAAACATAACTTTGTTTTTATTTATTATTAATTTAAATTGAAGCCCACTTAATCTTGCAAATTGAGCTGACAGGAGTTGCTCTTCATGTGATATTTTCTACAGACCTTGTATGAATAAATTCCCTTTTAAACTCTGTCAAGAAAATTAATTTTTCTTTGAAAATGGAGTTGACTCTTTGAAGGGCATTTTTCACCTTCTGCCCTTTCTCTTAAAAATATATATACCAGATTAGACTGGTTTCTTTGATCCTACTTTCTTTGTGAGCTCATGTAATAAGATCTTGTGTGGAAAGACCTGTCTTTTCTTCCGCACTCACCCTAAACGTCCATGAAATAAGGAGCGCTCAGCAGGATGGAGGAAGATGGAAGTGAAATGTTAAAATGGTTTTGGAAAGTGCAGTGACTAACTTTAATCAAGGAGCTCTTACACACAGACCACACATGCTTGTGAGGACGTGAATATTTCCTGTCGATCACATTCATGGGTGAGGTCACTCAGTAAATTCAGCAAAGCCAGGGGAACAGTTCAGCAGCTCAAACAGCAAAGTGTGCCTCTGAGAACACTGCAGCCCAACAGGGACCCCGGCTCTGAAACTATCTGTACAACTGACCTAGCCAATGATGTTGCTGAAATTTCACATCTGTTACTTCTTATTGCCCTCTTTTCTGGCAACAGCCAATGTTTATTTTTTCCATTATAGGCAGCTGTTGGAACTAAAAAGAGCTTGAGTTCATTTTCAGATGTGCTAAACAGACTAAATTTTACCTTTCTTTTTCCCCCTTGTCTCTCCCATATACTATAGCATGCTGACTTATTTCAAAAGTGCAAGTTCTGGGAGTCTCACACTCTAGATGTATCTGAAGATAAGCAGATGTGTGAGCCTGTGCATGCAAATAATTTCTTAGAAACAGAGCTATAATGAAGTCCAGGAAAAGAGATATTCTTCAGAAGAAGATGTCAGTGAAAGAGGAAATGTATATAGATTGCAAAGAACTGTGTGTCAGGAATCACCAGTATTACCATTGGAACCTGCTTTCTACCTAGGCTGTGGTTAGGGTTTTCTTGCACAGAAAGTAAGGGAGTGCACCAAACTCAGTGCTGGAGCCAAGTACTTTATGTCCAAGTAGAACTGAACTACTTGAAAGAATTAGTTTTTTTTTTCATTTCTTTAGACTGACTTAACTCTTTTTCTCTTATATCCTTCCAGCCCTCTCAAGCTATTTGAGCTGTAAAGATTACTTTCAAAAGCTATTAAAAGGAGAGTGAGGTTTTAGGGTCTCTACAAAATTTGCAAGTAACATGCTGGTAGCTGTTCAAAGCTGTAGTGTCTAAGTACATTGTGGAACTGAAGCAAACAATATGTTTTTCATTTTCCAATAATTTATGCAGGCAGATAGTGGAAAATGCATTCAGCAAGAGTTACAAACTGAGAGCTGGGCTGCCTGGTGAGCAATTGTTACTAATACCAGGGAACCAGCAAAATCCCCACTTCTCTGTTTTTAAAAACAGCAGGAGGGAGATAGATAAAGGAGATAGATCGCAATAGATGTGTGACTTAATCAAGGATGTCTACTCATGTACATAGTTGGGAATCCTTGGCACTCATATCTTGTGGTCTGATCATGCCATTGCAGTTCTGCACAGGGGCAGTGCTTTTCCCAGCCTGGTAATCACAGCCTCCTTCAAGATGTTGCAGAAAGACTTAGGAGTAAAAAACAGTGAAAGATTATTGAATTTCACTGTGATGGAATAAATGAGAGGAATGGATAGAAGGAGGTAAGGTAACATATTTAACCAAAAGGTGAATGTTGTACTATGATATGCGTACCTTCTAAAATTCTTTGTGATACCCATGAAAAATGTCCTCAAAATTAGTATCCCATTGTTCTGGAATACTAGAATGGTGCTCTGGTGACGTATAGTTAATATTCCTGATAAAATCATATATTGCTATAATTGAAAAAAGAACTGTACCAAAGGTAGGCTGGTGGTTTTCTTTCATTTTGCACTTCTGATATCACTTTTATTTTTTTCAGATTTTCCCTGAAGCAAAATAGTTTTGTCTAGTTGGTAGGATGTTGCAGTTGTCCTTTACTGGCTCATTTTTAAATCCACCTATTAGACAAATAATACAGGAAGACAAATATTTTCTTGAGGATTTTCTCGGGAGAAAAATTTTAGGCAGAAGAAAATGAAAAAGTTCATAGTCACTAAAGATTTATACATTTTTTTAAATGAGGAAAAAATCTTTCCTGTAGATATTTTTTTTTCATGTATTGGAAATGTTGACACTGGGAAGACTGAGCAGAAATTCTATACTAGGGAGGTTGAAAACACCCCTTGAAATCCAACTAGTTTTCCAGATTGCACTGAGGATATTTCTTTCTGGAAATTGGATACCATTCATACCCCTTTGTAAAACTGTCAAATCTGTTAAGAGTATGATAATAAAGTCTAGGGAATCCTGTTGTAGCAGGGGGGTTGGACTAGGTCACTTCCAACTCCTAATATTCTGTGATTCTGTGAAAGTACTCTTGCATGTACATATGTCAAGACAACATTATATTTAATGCAATTAAAGCATTTTCTAGGTCTGCTTTCCTGGCATTCTTAGCAGTCCATCCTCTGACAGCTGGATATCAAGCTGATTTTCTTTGTTATTGAAATTTTGATGACTGCTTTCCTAGCATCTGGAGGGACTCCACGGTAGAGGTACTGCTGGCATACTACTGGATAGACATAATACTGGCCTGAAGAAGAGGAAACTTAGGGGAGACCTCGTTGCTGTCTTCAGCATCCCACAAAGGGTTTGCAGAGGGACAGGCACTGATCTCTTTACTCTTGCAGATAGTGATAGGACTAGAAGTAATGATACGAAGTTGAGTTGGGGGAGATTCAGGTTAGGTATCAGAAAAAAGTTTTTCACCCAGAGGATGGTTGGGCTCTGAAACAACCTCCCCCAGGAGGTGGTCACAGCACCAAGCCTGGCAGAATTAAAGAGGCTCATGGACATCGTTCGCAAGCATACGATGTGATTCTTGGTGTATCCTGTGCAGGGTTTGGAGCTGAGCTAGATGATCCTCATGGGTCCATTCCAGGTCAGAATATTCTACAGTTCTATGATTCTGTGATAATACTTGTGAAACATAGAGGTGATACTGCCTAGTCTACACGTGCATTATGTAAGTGAATAAAAAGAGAACTGATCAAATGCCATGACTCGTGCTTGGAAAGTCCTTGTCTCATTTGTTTTTCCATCTTTTAATCATCAGTCTGTGTGTATAGTTCCTTCTTATTAAAGGACAGTAGTTAACAGTAACAGCCTGCTTTATTTTGTGCTACATTTCAGCAAGTGATTTCAATAATTCATCACTTCTAGTTTAGGATATCACTCAACTAAAAACAGTGAGATGGGAATTAGTATTAGCAGTGCAAAATAATTTTTGTCACATTTTCCAACAGTCTGAAAGATTGTGATGTTCTAGGTCTGAGTGTGGTTTGTCTGTCCTGCATTCTGACACTCTCACAGTGGTCTGCTTTCACTACTGGGCCTAGAGCAGAATCAAGATCTGTGTTCTACCTTGTTTGCACTATGAAAGAGTCCTTTCTAGACGGAGCAGAAATGAGAGAAAAAGTAAATAAAAGCTCAGAGGAAATAAAGTTAACTTCTTAAAGCATTGAAGGTACTAGAGATCATCAGCCTTATATACTGGAAATTATGTGAAATGACATTACATGAGCTGGTGGTCTAGCAAGGCAATAACTTAAACGCTATTTCTGAGCCCCGAGATGTGAATAGATGCTTAGTGCTGTTTTTGGATGTGCCTGGAGGCACAGCTTAGAGTTTTCTACCTACAGAAAACCTGTGGGGATACTTGGGTGTTTCCACATATTTGAGTAGCATTAAAAAAATATTATTAAATTGGCACACTTTTGATAATTTTACCTGTTGGAGCATCAAATAGCCCTACATACCATGAGCTATCTGTAAGTATGATGGTCTAGTCACAAGCATGTGCTCTAAACATCCAGAAAGGAAAAAAAAGGAGGCAAGGGGAGGGTTTTCAGACTCATGGGCCTTCTTCAGTGACACTCTGGAAAAGAGAAGCGTTTTCTTCATTCACTTAGAAGTAACAAAGTCTCAACTTCTTTGTTAGAAACACTTCTGTTTTAAAAGTTGACTTTGTGAAATTTCACAAGAGTTGGTTAGAACTACTCCCACCTTGAGTATTGCATCCAATTCTGAAGCCCCTATTACAGGAAGGATATGGAAGTGCTGGAGTGAGTCCAGAGAAGGGCCACGAGAATGATGAGAGGACTGGAGCACCTCTCTTACGAGGACAGACTGAGGGAGTTGGGGTTATTCATTCTGGAGAAGAGAAGACTCAGAGGAGACCTTACTGTGGCCTTCCAGTATCTAAAGGGGGCCTACAAGAAAGCTGGTGAGGGTCTTTTTAGGATGACAGGTAGTGATAGGACTTTGGGGAATGGATATAAACTAGAGGAAGGTAGATTTAGATTGGATATTAGGAGAAAGTTCTTCACAGTTAAGGTGGTGAGACAGTGGAAGAGGTTGCCCAGAGAGGTTGTGGAAGCCCCATCCCTGGAAGTTTTTAAGGCAAGGCTGGATGGGGCTCTGGGCAGCCTAATCTAGTGGATGGTGTCCCTGCCAGGCAGGGGGGTTGGAACTAGATGATCTTTAAGGTCCCTTCCAACTCTGACAATTCTATGATTTTATGATTCTCTATGATGATTTTAACTAGAGGAGCAGATTAAAAAAGGGATGAATAGCAAACAAAACAGTTAAAAAAATAAAAGCCAGTGGCTAGAGAGTTCTTAAAGAATAAAAGGTTGAAATCTATTAAATCATTATCTACTAAGGTAAAAAATAATTGTTGTTCCTTACACACCTTAAGATAGGGGCTAGTAAACTCTCAGGTGTCCAAGTATAAGGCACATAGTCTGTTACAGTCCTGGTGGTGTAACCTCAGTACAGCATTGTCACAGGTGGTTAGGTAGCATAATACTGTGGTAAAAAGCATAGAAGAGAGCACAGAGCAAAAATACTTTGCAAAGTGTTTCATTAAGTTGTTTTAAAACTGGTCTAGTTCTAAAACATCCTGTAGAAAGGATGAGAAATTAGCTGTTTGAGACAGTAATATGGTGCACTGGAAGAAAACTTCAGGACTCGCTTTCTCGGGATGTGAGATGTTCAGGCTTAGAGATCTACAAAATTTCTGATGAAGTGCTAGTTCCTCTCCTTATGCTGGATGCTAGTGATACAGAAGATATTACAGATTCTGCTCTACAACCCCTTGTGCATGTTAGCTATGTATAAAAATTCATTTTGGAGGTGAGAGTGTCCTGTGAATATGCAGAGACAGAGAAATCCGTAAGTGTCTGTGGAAATGAGACCAGGACAGATACTGAGTTGGGTATTACTTTGTTCCATTTTCACAAATTCTTTTGGAAGAAAAAAACCGAAAACATTAACTCTGATTTAAATCCGCTGAAGTGTTTTGCATAAGCTGAGTATGCTCAGATTTTGCAGTACTTCACTTTTTTAAAAAACATACTGAATCTAAACAGGGGCAGGTATTTTCCTTCTTAATACAGACCAACTAAAAATTGCCAACTTTGTAACATAAAAAATTTCCGTTTTCACTTTGAATGAGTGATTCACTCTATTTTTGTAATGGTTGTAGTTGGACCTTCCTCCACGATTGTTAAATTTACTGACCCGTGAAGCCTTTACCCACTTCTCATCATCGCTGTTGTGACAGAGCAGCTGATAAGGGCTTTGAGCTCAGCCCAGCTGCGGAGATAATCAACTTCATTTAGGGCTTATTCTCACAGTTTAGCAACTGGATTTTGGTGAGAGTCATTGAGTCAGATGCAGTCCATTTGTTCTGTTAACAACCCGGCTGTGAATACCTAAAATCTGCTTTCCCTGTTGCTCTTTGCAACAACAGGTTTAATTGTTACAGGCTCATAAGAACCAGTTAGATTAACAGATGTTAAAGGGAGCCAGTTTTAGGTCTTGGAGGGAAGTAGTAACTTGAGGAGACTTGTGTAAGGGCTTGCTGACACTTAGGTGAGTGAGGTTTGAGGATGTGGGTGCCATGAAAATTGTAGCATTTTTCTCCCTTGTTTGCTGAGGGCCAGATGGAGATACTTGTAAGAATAGCAGCCAGAGCACAATCTTACTTATTTTAGCAAATGACAACATAGTCTATGAGCTCATCCTTGGTTTTTCATTTCCCTTGCTGCATTAATCTTCATGGAACCCTTGAATTCATGTTTGCTTGAATCTGTATTGTGGAAAGAGTTTACTCTGGGGTCTTTTTGGTTTTCCTTATTAAATGACAAATTATTTAAAATGTGGAACATCATCAAAATTTGATGTGAGAGACATCTGTTAGTTCATCTACTCAATGCATTACTGAATTGGAATTGCTTCCTGCTGGATGCAACCTGAGAGAAAGTTTTAATACTTTCATTGTTGGAAATGAGGACAGTAGAAGCTTTTTTTCTGTTCTTATTTCTTTACTGACTTAAACTTTTAAAGGTTGTTGCTGCTATATGCTTCAGACAATGGTTGGAGGTTACAGAGGTTTATGTGAACATTTTGTTTGTGGCATTTGAGTTTCAAAACTTGGTAACAGTTTTGAGTATATTCAGAGGAGCTGAACTGTAAAATATGTGTTTGTATTGCAAGCACTGGTATGCTTTTCGTCTCCCCTCCCAATTTAGATAATGTTGATTCTTAAATGGCCACTTGGCATATCGAAAAACATTTGAATGGTCTTGAAATCATAAAACAGCAAACCAGATTTTAATAACAGAGGTCTGGACAATATTGTTTTCTTACTGATGCCACTCATTAAATTTATTTGGTTGGTAAAGGAAAAAAAAAGAAGCAGATAATTTAGCTTCATCTGTGTTTTTTGCAGTACTTTACTTGTTCCAGCTTCTTCCTGGGTGGAGTGTCATACCTTTGCCATCATAACCTGTCCAGTAAATAAATACGTGGTTTTCTCCAAAAGGGAAGTAACGGGAGCTCCCTCCTTAGTGTCACAACAAGGAAGTGTTGAAATTCATGGATGTGGATCTTTGTGCACAGTCACTAAGAAATCACAGAATCACAGAATGTTAGGAGTTGGAAGGGACCTGGAAAGATCATCTAGTCCAACCCCGCTGCCACAGCAGGATTCCCTAGACCAGGTCACACAGAAGCGTGTCCAGATGGGTTTTGAATCTCTCCATAGAAGGAGGCTCCACAGCCTGTCTGGGCAGTCTGTTCCAGTGCTCTTGCACACTCACTGTCAAAAAATTTCTACATGTATTCACATGGAACCTCCTATGCTTCAGCTTACAGCCATTGCCCCTTATCTTGTCACTGGGCTTCACTGAGAAGAGTCTGACCCCATCCTCCTGACAGCCACCCTTCCCATATTTAAAAGCATAGATGAGGTCACCCTTTAGTCTCCTCTTCTCCAAGCTCAAGAGACCCAGCTCTCTCAGCCTTTCCTCATAAGGAAGATGTTTCACCCCCTTCATCATCTCTGTGGCAATGATCATTAACAGATGAAAAGTAATTCTGTAACAGTCTCTTGCTTTTTGTACAACAAAGTCCGATACCCAGTAGTCTGGTCTGTGACTAATGGTGTCACCTGTGTGCTTCATGTCTAGATGCATATATGTAATAAGGCAGATTCCTTTCCCTCTCACCATAGTGACAAAATTGTAAAACGTAATTATGGGCACCACTGCTGAGGATTCTAAACCTATGACTCAAAGAAAACACCAAGTATGACTCATAATAAAATCATAAGAGCTGAAAATCGTATGAACTCCCTTAGGTTTGATTGATACCAGCTATAGTTTCACGTTTCTTCACAGGATCATGCTTGTAGGTTTACTTAGTGGCATATTTTTGTGGTGTTATCCATGATAATAAAAATTAAATTAATATCACCAGCAACTGCGCTGTAGTATTTTGACAATGGAACTTTGTTTTCTGAGCCAACTGGTGAAATTTTAAGTATTGATTTAAGTAATTGCACCCGTCCTTCACTAAGGGACAATATGTTTGTCTTCAGAGTGGTGAAACATAAGATACTGAAAACTGTGACACAGATCTTTACAGTTTGATTGAATGGAAGCTAATGTGTTATAAAATACAATGTATTTAATGAAAGGAACACTTCCAAAATAGGTCCATAAAACTGGGCTTTCAATATTCATATGATTATTACCATTCTTGTCCATGAGAAATGAGGGTCTGAATAGCAGACTCTTAAATGAAGAGAAAATTACTCCATTTTCCACTTGAATTTAATCTGTGTATCAGTTTCATGTTCTGAGCTGTTTGTATGTGTCTTACTCCTGTTTCCTAACTGGCAAAGGTGCAGTTATGCAGTGTCTGTTGTAAGGGTCCAGCAATTTGCAGCATGCCTAAGTCAGTGAGAGTTGTATGAAGTTACGTCTTTTGTCAGATTTTCCAACCAGGGTGGCCTAATCCACCCAGAGTTTTTTTTTTTTGGCTGTGTTCAAACTTGGAATAATCAGCACAACTGTAAGAGTCGTTGCATGATCCACCTGGATTTAGTGCTTGAAGTGAGAAACAGCTGTGGCTTTTTCCAAGACCTATTCCTATGACATTTGTGTGTAAGCAATTAAGCTTGAAGGAAGGGTATCTCCATATCTGTATTAATGCTGGTACACCTCTGTCTAGAGTCACAGCAGGTAGGTGAAAAACTCTGACTGGCTTCAATGAGCACTAACTGCACCCTTGAAAATGGAGTATATACTGAAAAACAGATCATCCTAGAAGTCTCTTCTAGAAATTTACAGAATTTGGCTTGTTACTTGAAGTAGCCTGCAGAACAGTTGCTAACTAGAACACTAGTAAGTATTTCTGTTTCTTTCACTTCATTATATTTTTTCACCTTTAAAGTCTATAAATCACAGTGTTAGAAGAGGCCCAGAGAGAAATGTAAAAAATAATAGCCTCAGATGTTTCAGAATTCTTACAGAAGAACCAAGAAGAACCATAGAAAATGATAGATAAAACATCGGCCCTTTTGTCTTTGCCCTAATTATTTTTGGAACAAAAGCAGTGTTCTTATTTGGGATATAAATGGATTTAGCTGGAAGAATGTGTTGAATTGTGAACTTCCCAATTCTCCTGCATTAATTTCTGAATAGTTTGGGTTAGTTTACACCTTATAACTTCATTTCTTTGAATTCTGTGATTTGAGGAAGAATCAAAATTACTAGTCAGACTCAAATCTATCTCTAGAAGATTCAACAGTCTGGTGTTTCTGTGGCACGGTCTAGAACAATCTGTTGAGTAAAATGTTTATTGTTTGGTCTAAATTCAAGAAACAGAATAGGAGGGTTTTTTGCCATGGAAAAGTTACTTAAACAGTGATGGGATGGTGTTAGCTTGATGTTTGCTGAAGTGTAATGAAGTACATACTGTAGTAAAGAACATATTTTTTTCAATTAAATGGATGCACAGGTCTTTGTGATCCTGTTATTCTGATCATCTTTTGATAAAGGTCTAGACTGTGTTTTCCAGTTGCTAAAACATTTTGCTGACTTGTGCATCATGGCTTACAGTTGCACAGTAAGGGTTGATGGTAGCTATGCTGATTAACATACTACCTTTGTAATTTTAACAAAATGAGAGGCATTGTCCCACATCATTATTGTAATTTTTAATTCTCAAATGTTAACATTAGTGTTTCTAATACTACTGTTAGCTGTAGCTGGACAGAATTTCCTGCTTGCTCCTTTCAAAAGGTAGATTCATTGATTTGTGCCCCTTGGTTTCTGGGGCACAAATACTATCCTTAGTATTTGAAAAGAAGCAAAAGTATTTGAAAAGAACTTGTCCTTTCTGAAGTACAAAAGACTAAGAGGGACTATGGTTTTGCAGAAGGAAAAAAGAAAAACTATGGACTCTAAATCACACAGATGTTTTGGAAGTTGTGGGCAGCATATTGAATACTACTGAATCAAGAGCAGATTCCAGCCTTTTTGTTACTGGGTGGAAAGCCTTCCAGCAGCGATATCCAGAGAAAAACATTCAGTGTTGCTTAACTTCTGCTTCTTTTCATCTATAGCAGAAATATCCTCTGGAGTTTGCAGTGTTGTAGAAACTATGAATTATGTAGCTTCTGTCAGTGCAGTATTCTAACATAGTATTTTGTTTGTCTGTAGCAACCTCCTTTGAAATGCAGGGTTGCTTCATAGAGTTCTTTGTTGTTCTGTTATAAGCTGACATTTACATGTTACAAAAAATAATTAGTTCTCAAACATGCATTTTAGGTCTGAGGGACTGTGTAATTCATCCTCTAAATAGAGGGTGCTGTTGTGACTTTAGTCAGAGCATCAGCTTTTAGTCTGTGGTGGTGTAGGACTGAAGAGGAGATAATCAAGCTTGATCTATGAAAAAGGTCTATTATAAGAGGTTCTTCCTGCAAGTGAGTGATGGGTTTGATGTTTTTTCTCATCCCAGTATTAATAAGAAAACAGTAGCTCTTGGCAGCATCTATTGTCTCAGATTTTAAGTTATTACTCCCCTAACATTCTGAAGATGAATTTTAGCTTAAAAAAGGAAGGGAAATATAGAGGTTCTGCACAGATGGGAGGCTGATGGATTAACTCCTATAGCAACGGTTTCAATGTTGTCAATAGCAAGTACACAATGCATGTTTGGAAAAGGTTGTTGGACCAAAACTGTTCTGAAATGTGCTTCCATCAAATCTAATTTGTATGAAGTATTCTCCAGAACAATCTGCAATTGTTTCAACTTGCCATTTTACCAGCTGATACTGCCTGATACCAAGATAATAAAGAAATTTCCATGGACTGTCTTAAAATCTCAAACTTCATAAAACCACTGTTTTTTGTTGGTGTGTGTCTGTTTGACAAATATAGAGTTTCTGGTGCAAAAGAGTCAGATTTGTCTGTGTGATGGTTTGGACCTGGCTTTCTGCCAAATACCCAAACCCACAGTGTAAGCTTTCTTCCCCCCCTCCCTTCCTTCTCAGAGTAATGAAAAAAAAACCTATAGGACAATTAGAGAGTCCAAAATAATTAAATTATATTAGAGATTAATACATACATCTAAATAATACCATATACAAAGTAGATGGAACCCCCCAAAACACCCCCCTGGGAGGGGAAGGGGAAGGGGAAAGGGAGAGGGGAAGGGAAGAAGGGACGAGGGAAAAAGAAAACAGAGAGGAGAAACCGAAACAGATATGCGAGCTTAAAGAAAATAAATCTCACTACTACTATTCTCGAAGTGCAGGAAATGCTGATCCCAAGGCCTACAAGGCCTCTCTCCCCCACACGGGCAGGACCGATAGCAGAGAATCTGTGTCTCTGAGTCCACCGGAAGGAAGAGAGCGAGCAGGCTTCTACTCTCCTTATTTATATTGCTAGTCACGTGAAATTGCATGGAATACTGGGAACCTCTGACCACTTCCCTGGTTACAAGCTGATTACAAGCTGGCTACCAGGGAAGTGGCCTGGGCAAAACCATTACAACCTGTTCTGAAATGGCCAGCAGGGAAGTAGCTGGTCCCCATTTCAGACAAAAGCCTTGAGTTGTGCGCTTGTTCACTGATACTGGGTCAAGATCTTGGAAGTCTTGTTTGAAGTGATTATTTTTTACCCTTGTGATGCCAGTTCTTGGAGGAAAGTTTTGTATTATTTCTGTTTCCCATATAGACGGTGACTTTTAGCTGTAGCGTGTAGGGGGTTTTTGTCTTGTGTCATTGTATATATTATTTTTATTTTTGTGTATGGATTTTTTTGTTGGGTTTTTTTTTTACAAAGCAGAATTCAAAAATTTTTTTGTAGGAAGAGAGAGTAACTATCTGACAGACAAAAATATATTGTATGCTGATGCTAAAAACCACTGAAAACACTTCCGAAGAAAGCCTTCCCACTATGTTGGTTAGAAAAACTGGGTTGTCTGTGTGCTTCATTGCTGTAGTTTGATTTATATTGCCTAGTTGCAGCTAGATTTCCAGGGCTTTAGAAATGTTCATTCCATTAGGAAAAGCAGTAGTTCTTTGCTTAAAGAAAAAGAAAAAATACTAATGGGAGGCAAGGAAGACTGTGAATACTGCCTGCATGGGACCTGTTTTGTGCGTGTACATCTTCATAAAGTAGTCACTGAAAAATAAATGCCTGTATGCATACTCAGAGGCCATTGTTGTGGGTTGCTGACTGGAAGCAGTTTGAGTACTTCAGTAAAATACAGTAGTTGCTGAAGCTGGGGTCCTCAGTACAATTGTATTGTAAGAATAGGATGGCTGCGTTCATTATTCTATAGAAACAGGAAAATATTTGCTAAATTTGATAAAGGCACTTGGCAGGGTTTCATTTTGTAATAAAACATGATTGGCAAGTTTGAATGTATACATCAAATACCTTCAGTTTCTCTTTGTATTCTAACAACCTCTTCGGAAAATAAAGTAGACACCTTTGCTCAAGGGCAGTGTAGGACAGGATTGCCAGAAAAATGGTCAAGTCTACACCATGGTGATTTTTCATTAAATTTTAGTGCATTGAGTTCTGTATCTTATTTTGTGCTGTCAGGCCTTATGGATAATGTATCTTCTGAGATGGTGGGTATTAATATCAGATCAAGCCATTAATCCCTGTTTTGGCATGCTGATGGCATATGAACAGAGTACTTGGCACTAGGAGGAGGCAGTGCAGCCCAGTGGCTTGACTGCTGCCAGTGAGTGTCAAGGTCTGTCCCTGGTACATGAAAGTGGTGATTTATGACACAGGGTCTTCTGTGACACTTGTGTTGGTTATGCTGTTGTTATGTGTGTTTGTGTTAGGGCAGCAAATCCATGTTGTGTACAGTTCCTCTGTGGATATCAGAGGTTTCAGGGAAAAAATTGTGGGGAAAGAGAACTTTTTAGATCATCTCACTTCTGTAAACGTCCCGGTTGTTTGTATTAATTTTGAAGGAGCCATCTGGAAACCCTGGCTCCAAGAATGTTAATACTCAGCAGGCAGCTATTAGTAAACGTACAGAGGAGAACATCTGCAGCAACCACAGGACAGCTTTCTGTGCCTCTCCTCAAGACCTAACTTCTATGACAACTTCACTTACAAGCTATCTGTTAAGACTTTGATGTAGAGGAGAAAAAAAGCAGATGTAAGATATGATCCTCCTGAGTTATTAGTGGGTGTTACAAAGCAACAGAGATAGAAGTGGCTTAGCAGCTGTTTCTAGTTAGCCACAACTTCTTGTGTAACTTAGTGGTGATGCTTTAATCCAGGGAGGGAAGAGTATGGGTTGCTCTTGCACTAATACAATGTAAATATTTGCACAAAAGAAAAATGATTATGCAGAGTGCAGAGCATTATTCTATGAGATTGTAGTTCCCAAACATAAAATCATAATGATTATCTTTAAAGAAAAATGAAAAAGAAAGTTTGTTTTTGTAAAGTTAGGTGGTCACATCTCACATATAAATAAGGTATCTGCATGATCTTTTCCAGGCCATTAATATCTTTATATTTCATTATTTCATCCATTAGTGTGTTTTCTGTCTTCACCATGCTATCTTCTATCTTCAGATAAAGCATGGCAAGTTTTCGCAATTTGTCTTGTTTCTCTCATCAGTTTGTCATAATTTTCCTTTGTTCTTCCAAGACCAGTCAAATTGGAGACATTGGCTTTTACCCATAGCTAAATGTTAAGGATCTCAACAGTGAACGGGAAGAATGACCAACAGGACAGGCAATCTGAGTAGTGATAGGGTGAGCTGCAGTTGATCCAGCCTGAGAGCACTCACGTGATGAGTTTTTCAGAAGATCAGGTCAGCCAGCAGCAGCAAAGCCTTTTGTTGGAGGAAAAGGTACATGATAGCAGAAAGCTGACACCTTTGCTTAGAGACTGAAAAAGTTTATTGATTGTTTTTTATTGCAGAGCTTTTTGAGAGAGGAGATCTTGCAGTGGAAGTTTCTTCCTAAGGATATGTTACAGAGATGTATTGGTAGGCAGATTATCTGTGAAACAAAGTGTTAAGAGCATCCACTGGCAAAGCATTACTGCTTGTCTTGTCTTACTACCAGTAAGTGGTTCATGTTATGATTATACTGGTACATGAAGGTCAAATGTACCCCTAACAGAAGTGCATGATGACTTGTGTAGTCTGTTTTTTGTACCTGTGAACTGAGTCTGGATACTTCTACTTTATTTATCTGATTAAATGTTCTCATACTAGCTGTTGAAGGAGATGATTTATTGCTTTGATGAACATATCAAAAGTTCTTCATATTCTCAGAACTCAGAACAGCATAAAGAAAATTTAAATTAACCTTGCATCCTTCATACTTAAAAGCAAAATCTGACTTCAGGCATCAGCTTTTTGTGAAAGAATTTATCTCTTGACCTTCCAAAAAGTGGTCTTAAAAGACAGAGTTTTCCCTTGGTCTTAGAATAATGCCAATATTCATAAATGAAGAACCTGTAGATTGTACTTTGTGGAGGAAGGGTGAATGACAGGATGTGTGAGGGGTAAATAGAATTATCCCTCTTTTTTTGCTTTCCCAAATACTGTAACTCTATAGAAAGAAGTTATTTAGACAGAAATTGAAAAGTACAGATTAAAATGGAAATAAAATGTAACAGGAAAATCTACCCACACCCAAGGAGCTCAATTTTAATTTATTTTTTTTAAAAAGCCTCCAGCAAAGACATGGATTAATGTTGAACTACAAAGGCCATTAAGAGGTAATTTTCACTTCATGTTAAAAATAATGTATCTAATAGCTGAATACAATTTACTACTCTACAGAAGAAATTCTATTCAAACTACTGTATGTATTTTTCTTATGTCACTTTCTTTTAACTTTGTGGGATTAGAGAAGATAAGTGCAAGCAGTGGAGTAGCTCTTGACTGAATTGGGCACAGTTTGAATATTTTCAAATTCATTTCAGACATCGTTGTCAGCACTAGCTGAAGGCTGCAGTTAAAGAATAATGGGTTGTTTTCAGCTTTGTAAATGGTGTTTTTCAGTGTGCAGACCGTGGAAGCATTGAAATTCAACTTGCAAGGACTCTTCATACCAAGAAGAGTTCTCTCAAAAGGGTTTTATTGTGGTTCTAGGTTTGGGGTTTTTTTGTAAGTAGCTAGCTATAATCTTTAGTCCTGCAAATGAGAGATTCATTGCTATAAGCACAAAACCTAGGCATGTTTTTATCTTATTATGTAAGTGAGGAGAATTTAAAAAGAAGTATACCCTTACAGGCTGTTATGTGGATAATGTTGTCATTACAAATAAGAAAGAAGAGAAGCTATTATATTTCTCCTCTGACTGCCAGAGGTCTCTGGTGAGGAGAATGAGGTGAATGCCTGAGAAAATAGCCCAAACATACTGTGTCAAGCTTCACTTTCATACAGAATCTTACTCTCTTTGGGCATGCTAACTTATTAACCTGGGACTTTGACATCAAATGGCAGCTTAAGCCTCCCCAGATCATTTTGCATGTTGTCATATACTATGTACAAGGATTACGTCTTGCCAATTAGCTTTACCCAGCACAAGTCCCTTTACTGCTTTTAAGGGGTTTTTTTGCAAATGTGATTCTTCAGCCTATATTACATTGTGAAAGGCCCTAAAGGGCCGACTTCTGACTTATGACTGGGTGACTGAAACAGGGTTAGTTTTAGAGGACTTCTTAACATGTGACCTCAGTAAAAGAACATTCCATCAATATTTGGAGGCTTTTTGGTGTTATTTTGTTTGTTTGCATGTCTATTTGTTCTGTGTTTGTTTGGGCACTTCTGTTTTGGTTTGTGTTTGCTTGGGTTTTGTTGGGGTTTTTGTTTTTGGTTTGGTTTGGGTTTTTTTCATTTTGGCATTATTCTTTTAATCTCGTGGCTAAATCAGTGCTAAAAGCTCTTACAGAATCTTCTTGGTGGTTTAATTTATGATGAGACCTGAGGGGTGAAGTCTAACTCAGCAGTGTAATTTCACATAAACAAGTGCTTACAGTTGTGAGCTGGAAAGTCAGCTTCTCTGGCACAGAGGTGATTTAATGTCATTTTAAAAGCTGAGAGAAAATGAGACAATACAAAAAGAAAGAAGGCTGGAATATTTCGTTCTTCAACTTGTAATTTTAATTGTTTGGGGAATTCTTCTGTTCTTGCCAAGTTAGCAGCAAAAGCTGCAGCCTTTCTCTTAGTCATATTTTGAGTTCCTTTGATGGTGTTTTGTAATGCCTCTAAATCCAAATTCTGAAAAGAAGTGCTTGCTTCTGGATGGTCTGTACTCTTCTAGGAACAGAAGTGCCTTTTTCATCCTAGCGACATGGTGCAATAAGGGGGTCAAACCCAAGTCCACCTCATATTTTTTCTCTTGCAGCTTTGAACTCTAAAAAATGGCAGAATGTGCTCCTCCCGATAAAGTATTCTGGGAGGTGTTTTGGACAGGTTAAAACCTGCCTCTGCTGGAATTGAGAGTAAACTCTTAAACATCTTCAAAGTCTGTATTCAGTACTGCTAGATTAGGGTTGAAACCTGTTTTGTGAGCAACTAGTACATTTGGGTCCCCCATGAAGAATAGGAATACAGTTGGTTGTCTGATGTCCCAGGCAGTCTCAGAAGAAAAATACACTGTAAGGAATGTTCTTCTGAATTTTCATGTCCTTGGAACCTCCAGTTTCTTTTTTGGAGTGCATTGCTGGAAGGCTAAGACAAGGGGCAATGGCTGTAAGCTGAAGCGTAGGAGGTTCCGTATGAATACAAGAAAAAAATTCTTGACAGTTCAGGTGCCAGAGCACTGGAACAGACTGTCCAGAAAGGTTGTGGAGTCTCCTTCCAGGGAGGTATTCAAAACCCCTCTGGACACGCTTCTGTGTGAGCTGGTCTAGGGAATCCTGCTGTGGCAGCGGGGTTGGACTAGATGATCTTTCGAGGTCCCTTCCAACTCCTAACATTCTGTGATTCTATGCTTCATTTCTTAGGATTTCAGTTTTAGAGTCAACCTTCTAGGTGTCTGACTTGGAATATTGTAGGGCTTCCAAACTATCCAGGAAATATTTTTATGTTAGAAAAATTCTGTCATGACGAAATGCATGTGTAAATGAGTGATTAGTGCTGAAAATAAATGGCAGTTTTGTTGAATAGGTCATTACATGAATTAGAACCATGAGACAAACATATCTGAACTATGTATTTTGGCCAGATAAGCAATGAATTCCCTACTTCAGACTCTTGGACAGAAAAAAATTCCCTTTGCTTCCCCATCTAACACTTTCAGAAGACTTCATTAATTTCTCAGCTCACATTATAACAATGGGTTTTTAGGTTGCAAATAATTGAGAGAGTGACTCTAGATATTTTACCAACAGATTAATGGGTAATGGCTTTGTTTCAAATAGATTTTTATTCTCTGTTTCACAACTGAGTCCATAAATAAACTTGCACCATCTGCATTTTAATCAAGCTTAATCTTTCACCTCAGCACCCACAGGAACTGCCAGTGGTGCAAACATTTTGGAATTCTAATTGTATTACAGTGTTACTGCCCTGGTTTGGGTCTTTCATCCCTCTCAGAGAAATTCTTTCTTGTCTGTTGTCTGAAAACCAAATTACTTAAGTTAGTATCAGCCTTTCCTGGATGGAAAAAGGAAAAGGTGATTTTTTTTTTTTTTTTTTTTAATACAACCTTACTAGTGGTTATTATTGCTGAGTCTTGTTTTCTTTATTGTGTGCACTTATAGACACTTAGAGATGTACTTTGTTTTTCTATATGATATACACTTGCAAGATTTATTAAATGTTTTTATTAAATATGTATTAACAGCTGGAACTTTCAGATGTAGGTGTCACAATGATTCTTTGAAATTCTGAGAGGGTACATTTTGCATTTAAGATTAATTTATTGTCTGATGTTCTGATCTCAAAACTGCTGTGCTCCTGGAAAGCATCATGCAATAAAATTAATGTCTTGAAGATAAGAAATGACCTAGAATGCTAAAAGTGGGTGACTAAACCAACTGAAAGCTCTTTGTTTTGGGAGCTTGCTTGGACAGTCTGTGCGTATTTAGGGGTTTTTTTAGTGTGCACGTGTAGCTTCAGTTTCTAACGGTTGAGCTCCGTTGAGGAAATAATATTTGAGATGAGACTTGGCATATAGTCATGATACATGAGGTCAGGAAGAGAGTTTGGGCCAAAAAAGCTGTGAGTACAGCATAAGAAGAGTATGATGCAAGACTCTTTCATTCTTGCTGCAGACCACTCAGTGTGTGGTGGGGTTTTTTGTTACTTTTCCTTTTTTCCCCAGCACACAAGTCTAATCTGTCAGCTGGTGTGATGAATGGTGCTAGTATGTAGCTGGAGAACGGTGTGGCAAGCCCTTCCATGCTCCAGGACACTTCATGCTGCAGATGTGTGATGCAAACCCAGCCCTGTCTGGGAGGATTGTGGCAGGGAGACGGGCCACAGCCAGTTCAGTGTGTCTGTGAAATAAGGACTGAACTGCAGGGAACCATTTGGGAAGCTAAGTTGGGCAAATCTTTCTTCATACTGCAGGATGTTTAGTATCTTCATGTTTACATTAGCATCCTTGCACTGAGCCCATGGCACAGGGGAATCTGCCTTCCTCAAGTCTCTCTGAAACTTTAAGGCAGTCTCAGGGTTCTCTGATGGGTGTTTTGGTGCTGCAGTCTTGGAGTGGGTGGGGTGCGCTCTGGGTACAGTTGAACCAGTATGGCTGTACTACAGAAAAATTGGAGAGACTAAATAAAATCATATTTTTTAAAATATGAGATAAAAAGTAAGACTGTGTTCTTTGTGGGGAATATACTGCACACCAGCCTGTGAGTCACTGAAACATTGCTGAAGTGAAAAAATTTCACCATGTGACTCCAGAGTTGTGACTGTGAACAAAGAAATATCAATAGTTTTGTCACGTTTTCTAGAAGAAGCTTCTGTTTGTAGGAGCCCTAATCAGTGACGAGGTTTAAGGAGTTGTGTTGCTTGTCCATTAATAGAGATAATGGCTTAGCTTTAGGTAAGCAAATAGCATTCTTGCTTCTGAAGCTTTGATATGGGACGCTGTAATTTTTGTAATAAATATCCTTCAGCTTGTGCTGCTGAAGGCCATTATATGAAAAGAAAGGGGAGGTCTTGCCCTCTTCCCCACCACTCCTGTTTTGTGGCCCTGCCCCTTTCCTGCTGCCAATTTGGGTGCTTCTTATTTTCACTGGGAGCCAGTTCAACTTGCTCAGTGGGAAGATGCCTGTGTGATTGCTTCCTGGGTTTTCTTTCATCCCCTTCTTCTCTGGGTTAGCTTGCTAGGTTGGTGGATTCAGTAAGTTCATGGTGGGATCCAGTGGTCACACAACTGAACAAGGGCAGTGGAAGCAAAATGTGTCTGGGAATAATTACCTCTTATCATTAACAGTTACTCTCCCTGAGTGTACTGGTTGTGGTGCCTCCTGGACAGACCATATCTGTCTCCCTGATCCGGACTCTTCAATCTTCTTCCAGCTCACTTTATTTCTTCAGCCCACCCAGTTTACAGCTGTGACGCAATTGTTGATAATGTTTGTGTGTATGTGCTTAGTTTTTGGGAGTTTAATTTGTAAATCTCTTTCACTGTTTCCATCTACAGCAGCCTCCCAGCTTGGCCCCCTACCTAACCCAGTTGCTGGCAGGAGGGAGAAAAGTGTGCCCTGTCTTCAGCTCTGATTGTAGCTCTGGTCTGTCATGGTGCATAGCTGATTGAAATCATATGGAGTCTCTGGGGGATGTTGACTCTGCTGTTCTGGTGAGGACTACAGCTTAAGGGAAAGGTATTTAAACTGAGGGTGTGGTCTGTGGAGGTTTGAGTGACTACATCAACTTGGGGTTTTACAACTGCCAAGTAAGAGTAGATGTACACCTCTTAATGTCACATGAAATAGAAGACATTATTCCCCTTTACAAATCTTATTTCTTTATCAAGGTAACAAGCATTTGAAATCTGTCAGGAATGCCTTTCCTCTTGAAAGAAAGGTCACCAGCAACTTTTAATGCTGAAAAATGTGGCATCATTTTCTAAAATATCTCAACTGTTCGGCTGAAACTTGTACAAGAATATTCAGCCTCAGGCGGGCATCTGATGTGGAAAGTTTCAACCCAAAGTGCTATTTTGGCAAAGTTATAAGCCATGAAAGTGTGTTTTAAGAGTGGAAAGTGTTGAATAATCTCTCTACTAAGGCAGGACTTATATTTTAGTGGATAAAGGGAACCTGCACTGGAGTTCTAGGCTGAACTGCAACAACTCTCATCCCCCTTTTTTGAAAGGGGAAACCCTTACCCAACTTGAAACTCCCACAAACAACTGCGTCAGCTGAACTTTACCTTGTCACTTTCTGCAGCCTTAGCTATTACCAAGTGAAATGTTGAGAAGCTCTGTGCTAGCGTAATCAAAACTTCAGGACCCATATCCACAAGAAAGCATACAGAGCTTTTCTTGTGGGTTCTTGCAGTGCACTGCTAATGCTGCCAGGAAGCCAAGCAGCAGACTGTGTTATGGAATTCAGTTTTATAATTTGTTCTGGACCATTTTGAGCATGTGTATCACCTGGGCTGGAAGTTACTGCAAACCCCCTTGAGTGTCTTTCGTCTGCATCCCAGAGGAGGTGTTTGGAAACACAGCGACTGCCTTGCATATCCTGTTTTGATTCGGTTGATTTATTGTCCTGTAGTTTATAGACTGGCTGTGTGAAGGGCATGAATCTCGAGTTTGACTGATTGCACTGTAAAAGAAAGGTCTTTTCAGATCACCCTGAAATTCTTGCCCTGAAATTCTCTCCAGCCATGCAAGCTTACCCCAGCCACAGCTGCTTTGTTAGCTCTTGCTGAAACTTGAAACTGGGAGAAAGGTACAGAAAGTCTGTATACAGATTTTTGAACATAACCCTACATAGGATTTTTTTTTTTTTCAGTTCTGTTTTGTTTTGGCTCTATCCAGCAGTACAGTTTTTTTAAAAGTACCTGAATTAACTTGTGTCTCATACTTAAGGACAAAATTTTTTGTCGATTATAACTGCCATCTATTAAGGGTTTATGCACTGTTTGTGAACCCTCTTTCTAGGATCCTTGTTGTTTTACCGCAGTTAATACCATATTATAGATCTCTCTCATACAAATTAAGGCTCCTTTGATCTTCCCTCATATATTGCATTTTTAAGATCACTGGCCATACTTGTTGCTGTTCTCTGATCTCTCTTGTCTACATCAGTTGCTAAAAGTACAGAGCA
Source organism: Galbula dea (assembly GCA_013399015.1). Taxonomy (NCBI): domain Eukaryota; kingdom Metazoa; phylum Chordata; class Aves; order Piciformes; family Galbulidae; genus Galbula; species Galbula dea. Next base: position 39,113 of record VWZX01004645.1, read on the forward strand.
AAAAGCTGCATGCATTAAAAGTGTGTAGAATCACTGCCTTCTGTGTCTTGGTAAGAGTACTGACACATTCTTGAATTAACAAGTTTTTAGTTTTGCTTTTGTCATCTTGTCATATTTTTGTCTGTTAGTCGCAAACCATTTTACAGTTGGATCCTTTTCTGTAGTACTTCTAGCTGTTCTTCATTCTGAGTTTATAGACCGAACTTCTCTTTTTTGCTACTTGCAGTCATTGAATGTTGTCTCATTTGTTTCATGCTATTTTATGTTTTACTTTCAAGAAATAACTGAGTAGTGAGTGTTCTGTGTTACTATGATGTTCAGATTCCTGGATGCTTCAATTATTTTTAAATATAATTTTTAATAATCAAAAAAACTTTATAAGCTCCTTCTGACTGACAAGGAAAGAGTAGGACAATTTGAAGTAGGACTACTTCTGATCCTTTCCCCCTTCCTCCCCCCCTTTTTTCCTTTTCCTGGAAACATTCCAGATCTGTCTGTCTGCAGTTTTCTGGACGTCTAAGCAAATATGTACATTCTTGAGATACAGCTAAAGATTATCTCTTTCTCATGTACTGTTTCTGGCTGAGAAAGCAGCAAAGCTGTTCCAAATTGCATAAGTATTCTACTATTGTACTTTTCCTCTTTTAATCTTGCTCATGTCAGTTAATTCATAGTCATTGATATGTAACAAGGCTTCAAGTTCATTGTGTTACGACATGTAATTGCTATAAGCAGGTCCAATTACTGACATTTATGTGAATGAGATGCCTCTTGAATTCCTCTACTTAAGATCATGTCTGCCTAGGTTGTAAAAGTTACCTTTGATTTAAGTAGTTTTAGCATACTGTAGTTTTTTCATTGTCTTTTCAGATATACCTTGTTTTTGGAAATGCAGTCTTGGAAAGCCCCTGATTGCTGTACCTTCTGGTAGCAGCATGGTGGACTCTTTGTAAACCACTATCTCAGCTCATAGTATTGCAGCAAAGCACAGGAATGCTGGTAGTCTTCTAGTGTTAAAGTATATAATGAAAGCATCACTTTTAATTGGGAAGAGGAAACCCAAACATCCCTGTTTGTTGGAGTGGGCTGGCGCTCAGCCTAGTCGTGTTCCAAACATTAAAGTCAGGATGTGACAGATATGCAGTGATACACTCACCCTCAACTAAGTTTCTCCATTACCTGTTTTTTTAAAGAAGCTGTTTCCCTGTGATTCGATGATACATGTTTATGATTCTGATTAAAAAGTTACTCATCATTTCAAGGGCTCTCCCAGATGATTAGTCTCTCTTCCTGAATACCACTGAGTCAGTTTGTTGTTTTGTTTCTAAGATTACTGTTTTAAATGCATGTTAATGTGCAGAAGAAGCCTGCATTCCTGTGAAGAGCAAGGCAAGCCTGATGGAAACTGTTGGTGATTAAGTTAGAATGTTTAAATGATACTGAGCACTTCCAAGTATATCCTATGAAATCTTTCTTCTCAGAGGAAAAACAAAAACACAAAACCCTCCCCAAGCTAAACAAAACAAAACACCAAAAAACCCATCCCAAACCATACAAATCTATTTATTATTTCAACAATTTTGTCGTAACTGAGAAGTCTGATATATCTATGCCTTTATATTGTTTATTAGTTTCTTCTGGGAATTGAATTCAAGCAACTGTCGCTAACAAGAGGCATTTGTGTCTTATTTTTCTGGTGGGTACATGAAAGCATTTTACCATCTGAAAGGTCAGTGCTATAGTCTGTATTCTTTTGTGCTTTAAACCACAATTTTATTTTAACTAAGAGCTAAATAATATTATGTATGACAAGTTACTGCAGAATATATCTAGCAAATCTTTTCAAAATATAACAAAACACACCCAAAACACTCCTCTCAAGTAAGCATTGCCTGAATGATCTTCAGTTTCTTGCTTTCATGGCTATGGAAAAAAGTAGGTAGCGTGTGTTCTCTGTTTTCTCTCTGTTTGGGTTTTACAGTGCATCAGTTTTAACAGCATGAATAACTATTTATCAATATTGGAGTACCTTACCTCACTGAGATACTGTGGTGGAGTGTGACTTTGAATTAATTCAGATGTACATGTAGTAATATTGTCAGACTAAGAAATGTGCCCTGTGCTAATGCTTAATTTTGTCAGGTTAAACATTTTTTAAAAACATGTTCTTTTTATGCTACCTTATTTAACTGAATTTACAGTATATTTATAAAATCAACATAGCTGTTTTTAAGAAAGGTGCAGTAATGGAAGTGTTATAGTGTCCCCTGCTTTTTGCTATCAATGCAAATATGGCTTATGTCTACCAAGGCAGGAAGGGAAAAAAGGCTGAGACGTTTTCTGTGGTAATTGTTTCCATGTCTCATTTGTGTTAGAAAGACATTGCTTGTTATTGAGTGATTAACTACCATGTAAGTACAGTACCAACAAAACCAAACAAATGCTTTTTTTCCTCTGCTGTCTCAGAAAGCAGAAGAGAAAATGGACAAGTCATCCTTGAATTTCTCAGTATGGTGCTGCTAAACAGTTGGGTTTGAGTGGTTTCAAAACCAAGCATAGGGTAATTCCTGCCTTGTAAGCAATATTTGTATTAGCTCATCATGATCATAAGGGCATGACACTGTAGTGTGATAAAAAACTTCTATGAGTCCTAGCATCTGAATTTGAATTCTTAAATACTTTGGTCCTTCACTTGTAAGAGTGATGAAGAGTCACTTGTAAGATGGTAGCCTACCCTTAGAAATCTGAGTTATCTAGGGTCTCGTAAAGAGTTGTATCCAGTTGCAGCCTAGCCCAAGTTTTGTTCAGCAGCATTCTTCTGTGCATGTCTTTGTAGTGTTTTCAGAAAATATTGTTTAAAATGAATGGAGGGATAACTGTCTGCTTGTCCCAAGACCCTTCTTGACCTTTTCCTCTCGAACGAATAGAATAACCTTTGGATTTTAGCCTATCATTCTAAAAGAACACGCCATGGATATGTTAGACTTATTTCCAAAATTTCATGTTCTTTATAGGTTTAAGGGAAAGGCTTGTAAGAGTTCATAGGTGTCCTGTTTCTTGGTCTTAGGTGAACTTGGGTTGATTTCCACACCTATACCCTACATTCTTCAGCTTTGAAAGGTTACTGCTATGTTTGATAAATTCCAGTCTTTTGTATTAAACTTATTTTTACAAATTCCCCAAGAGTTTTCAAAGGTTAAGCCATCGCTGAGTACTCAGTCTCACACATTTCAATTATCTGAAATTCTTCTACAGCTTCCTGTAAAATTCAGTATCACTTTTCTGGGGCATAATTTAACATTTGTGTTGCGAGTCTTCTGATTATGTAATTTTTTTGTACTAGTGAGTGGTATAAAGCATCTGCTGCTCAGAGGTACCTGGACCAGGGTCACCTTTTTGTGTCAGACATGCCTCGGGTCAAGCAGAGCTTATTTTTTTCTCCAGTGTTTTCAAAAAGCAGTGATGCTGCTGAGCTGCCTTTCTGAGTTTCCTTGGAGAATGGCACAGGCTTTCTCAGTTGGCCTTCAGCAGCGAGGGTCTTGGAGCATTAACAAGTGCATTGGTCTCCCACAGGTGCAATTGAATGTCCATCATTTCTATTGTTCCTCTTCTTATTTTAGCATGCTCTCATTGTCTTTTAAGTGTAGTATTAGGTTATTGACCTTCTATAATGAGTGGAGCTTTCCTATGCAGGTTATTTTAACAGCCTGTGTTTGCATTACCACAGTGTGCTTTGTTCCTACTACACTCTTCCGCTCACCAGCTGATTCCTATTTCTTTATTTTCTTTTTAACCATATTTGCATAAAGACATAGATGTTTTACTGTTACGTTCCTTCCTCACCAACTTGCAAGTGCTCCAGATTTATTTTTAGTATTTCACCTTATCTCTTCCTTGCATTTGGTTGTGGTTTAAGTACTTTCTGCTTATTGTTTCTTTTTATAACTTCCTGTAAAAAAGATTAAAATGCTTAAACATAAATATGGGTTTGAAAACAAGGGAGAGGCTTGTTTCGCTAGGTATAACTGTGACCAGCACATCAGTTTTACATTTCAGACATATACACCTCATCTAACCTACGTTGTCATGTTTGTTTGAGTTTTGTACCTTTTTATATACAATCTTATTGTAACAGCTCATAAAGAACACAAAAGTTTCTCCACATTTGGGGAAACGAGCAGTATGCATTCTTGGTTTTGAAGTCTATTTCATTGCAGTTTGAATGAGTTTTAAGCCTTCAGGTGTGCAAGACAGTGTCCGTGGAATAACAGAGAGAATCAGGGCTGAGCATGTGCTGCAAGCATTATTTGCCTCTGGCATATGGCAACCGAGTGCAGTGCTGTGGCACAGCTACATTGCTGCACGGTTCCTGCCCTTTATTCAAGCTGCAGTTGGGAGACAAGATATTGGGCGTCTCCGAGGTAAACAGTTTCTTCTCAAACTCTTAAAAAAGCTTTAGAGTTTTTCTTGTAAGTTTATGTTAAGACCCTGAAGTGAATACTGATTTGCTGCTTTTGTAACTGTGTATTTTGAAAATGCATTTGAGTTTAATACAGCTGCTAGGCTCATAGAAGTCTTTATATATCACACTGCAGAGTCATGCCCTTATGATCATGATGAGCAAGTATGAAAATTAATTAGAAAGCAGGAATTACTAGAAGCTTGGTTTTGAAACCATTCAAAAGTAACTGTTTAGTAGCACCATACAGACAAAAACAAGGATGACTTGTCCATCTAATATTTTCTACCTTTTATATTCCCTTCCCTGAATAGGATAGCAGGTTTTGATTATACTGAAAAAGGAACTAAGTAGTTCTTTCCTTTCTTGGGAAAAATGTCTGCAGTAAACCAATGTGAGTGTTCTTGTAATGAGTGACAAACACCTTGAACATGGTGAGGTACAGTTGCTGTTCATCTTCTGCAGCAATCTGTTTAGGTCTCTTCCAGCCTACACAAGACGAGCCTGTGAATTTTGCTAAAAGATAAGCTGTATTTTCTAGTGCTTTATCCAGAGTTGCTCAGGCAGCATCTTAAAATATTGCTGCAAAAAGACTCAATACCAAAGCAGACATCGCCAACAGTGCTGATGCCACCAGAAATCAAGTCATCATATTATCATAGTATTGTCTGAGCTGGAAGGGATCCAATAGGATCATCAAGTCCAGCTCTTCAACCCATGGAGGACACCCCAAGAATCACACAGTGTGCCTGAGAGCGTTATCTAAACACTTCTTAAACTCCGTCAGGTGTGGTGCTGAGAGTTCTTCCCTGGGGAGTCTGTTCCAGATTGCAACCACCCTCCGAGTGAAGAAACTTTTCCTAATCTCTAGTCTGAACCTCCCCTGACTCAACTCCATTCCATTTCCCCTAGTCCTATCACTATCCACCAGATTAAGAAGATTGGTCCCTGCCCCAGTGGAGACAGTTCCACTGTCAAAGCCCGCTAAGTGGTAAGTTTCCCAAAGCAATGTAGATCTCAGCCCTAGAAGTACAGACCCAGTAAGGGCACAGAGCACAAGTTACAGCTGGGAGAGGACAGCCTGTTGCCACAAGGCTGCTGCAGTGCTTCAGACAACACTGATCTAGCTGTGCACATGCACCAACTGGCCTCTAGGCACATGTCCAGGAGTATCTTCTTTAAGAGTCTCTCATCTCTGTATTCCAACAAAGCCCTTTTTCTGGGAGAGCTACAGAAGAATCTAGATTTTGCAACAGCAAAACAGCATCTCAAGTCACTTGGTATTTTTACAGCTTCAATTCAGATGAGATCATTATCCACATGATGAGTCAGTCCAATTAAATCTTTTGGCATGTGCTGGCTGTGCTGCAAGTGGAACTGGCTTCACCAAAAAGCTTTGAAAATGTGTGCTTTTTTAATCCTGTGCCTTCTTGACGGCTCAGAAAATACACAGACAAGAGTGGCTCCAGGAGCAAGAATTCAAATGGTTCAACCAAACAGGTTTAACCTGTTTGTGTTTTGATTTTTAACTTGGTGTATGCCAACCAGGGTATTTCTGGGGTTTATCTTATGCAAAACCAAACTGATCTGTCAACTCTTACTGTAAACAATGAATTAAAGTCTTGAAGAAAAGTCGTGCCCCAAAAGAAATAACCCTTAGCTTTTTTAGAGATTGCATTCACTGAACACAGATTAATTTTCTGTCCAGTTTCATGTAGAATTTGATTCCTTGACATACATATAAAAAAGTGGAGGCTGTTGTGCCAGTTTGGTGCAATAGGTACCAAATCCTTGATCTCAGGTGTATGTTGCAGATACTCATCCAACAGTGCTTGCAGGCTGGCAGGGTACTGGATGTGCTTGCAAGCTGCTTTGTTTCTGCTTTGGTTTATTTAGTGGATTGTAACATTTTTTTTTTCTTAATGCTTTGAAATGATAATTTTTGAAGTTCACATTTTTATATTGTTATTTTTTACTGGTTAACACTAAATAACATAAGAACTCTGGTGTCCTGTAATCATTTCTTAGCTGTAATGAAAAATAGATAAATTTCCTGATTCAACTTTTTTGCAAGAAGAATGGAAATTTATTTGTAAGGAGATAATGTTTCCAAGCTTTTCATACTATATATTTACAAGATCTTGTGACTGTGTCAAATAGCAAGATTTTACACATTAGCAGACATCTTACGATTAGTAATGGGTAGCAGTCATTGGAAAGCACTTCAGTACATTAAGCAGTGCTTCATTAAAAACAACCCAAAACCCTGCTAGCAAAGGAAACTAGCTGTAGAGATTATAGCATTGGCCTTTTGCTCTCTACCTGGACTTTCTGTGCTCTCCACTTTTAGGTGTTCTGGTTTGGTTTTTTTTTTCTTTCCTCTCCCTTGATGTTTTGGACCAGTTTCATAACTGATTTGCTCAATATATTCCATTTTAGGCTTGAATGGTTTTGATTATTTGATTGCTTTATCTGAGCTATTAATTGTACAATCTTGATGTAACCAAATAACTTAAAAAAAACCAAAGAAGAGCATGTTCTGTCTGCCTGAGATAGAGATATTTGTGCAGCTACATGAACTAGGAAGTTTGTTTTAGAACATAACTGAGATAGGTGTTTGAGGAAAACATTGTGAACAGGAATATATGTAAATGGTGGCAGTGTACAAACTGTGCAATGTCAAAACTGTTTCTCAGTAACCATGAAAATAAAAGTTACTATTGGAGGTAGAATAATTTCGTTTGGTATCATTTGTCCATGGTCGTACTTGGTGGAGAAGGAGTTCCTTTGCAGCAGGTCAGGAATGGAGATTGAACGAGACAGAGGAAGCTGAGGCTTGAAAGAGTGGTTGGCACAGTGCATGACACTGAAGAGTGTATCAAGGCCCCAAAGTTTTAAGGTTTGTAATGGCAGCACTCAGGTTCAGTCCTCAATGTTGCTACAGACTTTGCTCTAGGATTGAGGAACATCTCATTTGGAAAACTGGGATGGTTAATAGTGCTATCTTACTGTCTTTTTTTCCTGTGTATCTAGACAGGAGGAGGGTGTAGCACTACTTTACCTGTATGCATGTCCCCACACAGGTCCAGTTTTGGTTTGCTTCTTTAAGTGCTGCTGAAACTGCAGGACATCAATGACAGAGAGGTGATAGTGCATTTTCAGAGAAAGTGAGGCTGAGAAAGGTCCAGATGGTTTTGCCCTCTAGCCCTTTTCAACTTTAGTTACTCATTTTCAGTTGTATACATTTTAAGGACAGAAAAGGACTGTTATCAATACCAAGTTTAGCAAGTCAAAATGCATAGAACAAGCCAGAATTTTATACATGGTTTAGCCTGTAGAAGTATATCCAGTCTTGGCTTTGAGAATTGAATCCAGTTGCTAAAAGAAATAATGTTTCTTTTTATTTCTTGTTTTAAAATGGGGTTTCTGAAATTGAATAACTAGTCTAGATTTTTCTGAGCTCTATGCAGTGAGCTTACATTTTAAAGTTTAGAAATCCGAACTGTACACATCATTCTTGTAATTATTAATTAATGAAATATGCAGTATCAGAAACATCTCATTTCAGTTCTTCTCTCTTGGCTATGGTTAAATAGGCATTAGTAACAGCTAAAGCTCATGTTCAGTAGATGTTCACAGAAATATTGTATGTCTGTGTTTCTCTGAGTACATTCATTATCTTTTTCCAGACTAGGTAAAAGGATTTTTATGCCATTTTTTCAAGTTTACTGTTGTATATGGTGCCCAGATATTTCAGATACCTACATACCTTTCCAGTATGGAAACGTGGCAGCTTAGATCCATTACAACCATTTTCAGTTACCTTGAGTCACTGCTGATTCTCCTTAGCTCCAGTACAGTGAAAAATCAGTGTTTGCTCAAGAAAGGTATTCCTGTCATGTACACAAGTTTATATGTGCTACAGTGCGGAGTTGCTCATCTGTATTGATTGTTTTCAAAGGATGTTTCACTTTCAGTTTGCATTAAGAGGAACATAAATGAATGCATGCATTTTGAAACGCTGTTAGTTCTTCATCTCATCTGTCACTGCTATCATAGTTTGCTTGAGTGGTGCAGCCCAGATCCAAAGCATATCCTGTTCTGCCAAAAGTGCATCCTTTCCACTCTGTGGGAACATTGCACAACATGAAGCTGGGGAGCAGTCAATAGCTGTGAGGTGACTTGCTAACTGGTGGCTTTCTGGAGAGACTGACATAGAAGACGCAGGCATATGCAGTGAGTAACAGTGCAAACACCTCTGACTCCTTCCTGCTCACAAAGGGCAGCACTTGGGTCTACAGCCTTAGTTCTTGTTTCGACAGAAGAATGATCCACCCTGGTCTGTTTAGATAGGCTGGAGATCCATAACCTTTGCTAACACAGCCACAGCTGTGAAAGGAGATATAGCAACCGTTTCCTTTTGAGAATTAACTGAAGCATTGTTTCCTTCATACAAGTAACCAATGCTGTTTGCAGGGGAGTCTCCTTTGTCTGAAGGCAAATGAGGAGCCCAATATGGTGTCCCATGTTGACCTAATTTCAACAGGCACCTCCAGTAGGTGCCTTTGTCTTAAGCTTGTTTGTCCAAAACATCTTTTCTTCCCTCCAGTTTGAGAGACTGTTCCTTCCTAAACAGTCCTGCATCTTTGATCTGCTGTGTTTGTGAGGCTTTTCCTGTCTTAGTATTGTCTTTTTAGTAAGCAATTCTCCAGAGTTTGCTGAGAAGTGGCATAACTGAGTCATTCTTTCCTTTCCTGTCTGTTTTTCTCACCAGTCTCATATTAAACAATAACCAATGTACTAGTATAATAAATATCTTAATTCAATATTCATAAATTATTATGAGCAGTTCCAAATCTGTCACAATGAACCCATGGGAATAAATTGCTTTTTACAACAAACACAGATTCCAAGGTTTTTTTGAGCTGATGCTCCGGCTCTTGCACACACTATTAACTATTTAAACAGCCAAAGCCTAGCTTCCTTTTAAGGTAAAAACTCTTAGTATAAAAATAGCAGGGAATTTTTGCTAACAAATAGTAGTACTTTCCTTCTGACTTCCCATTTTCCTCCTAGTCAGCCTTTCTCCCCTCCAAACTCCTTTAGAAGCTGTATCTAAGAGTTGTTGTAAGAAGTGATTGCAACACAGTGAATATTTGAGTCCACTTGACAGATGAGATATTGTAGGTAACCAGGGAAGGGAGCTTTGGATGAGACTTCTGGAGATTGAGACTTCAGTGAGCTAGTGAGGAATCAAAGTAGGAAAGAAAACTCATGATTTCACTCCCAGCTGGTAAATTCCTGAGCAGTTAGGCTACCACTAATTGTAGCCAAGATTGCTCTGTTAGTGGTGATTTTTTATGTGATGTGTAATTTTCTCTTGAGATAATAACAATAGAATTACTACACATTAGGTTTTCTTAGCCTCATAGATTTTAATAAATTCTGGAATTGCAGAAGATCTTGAGTAAGTTTTCAAAACACAATGTAATGGCTGTAGGTTTAAGGAATTTTGTAAGTCAATAAATACGGAGCAATGGAACAAATCTCATGCTTGAGAATTGCAGTTCAAAAGAGATGCTGGAAATCCAAGTTAGCTTGAACTTCTCTTAGTGGGGGGGCAATAAGAAAAGTTTTGTCTGGATGCGGGAAGAGGGAAATGAATCCTGTGTCTAAACCTCCCCTGCAGTTGGTCTGGGAATTTGGAAACTCTCATACTTCTAGTGATTTTCTAGTGATGTATTGGCCCCATTAAAGTCAGTGGGAGTTTTGCCATGGCTTTTAATGAGGTCAGAAAGAGAATAGAACATTTTAACTGCCTTTTTTTTTAAGTTGGAAATAAGCTTTGTATTTGTTTCTTTTACAGTGATGTTTTCTAGAAATAAATCCACCTGTAATTAGATGGCTTTTTCTGTAGTGTGATAGGAAGAAGCCTGCTTGCAAGATGGAATGGAACTTGTGCAGCCTCAGGAGAGCAGACACTGTCAGTGGTTTATTTGTTGTTTGTATGTTTGTTTATTTTTTACCTGTTAACGTACATAGAATTTGTTCATTTGGACACATGAGGGATAGTTTAATTAAGGTTTTACATCTATAAGCTCTGCCTATTCTAGGAACAGGCTGAAGTAAATAGGACATAATTCAAATGAAAGGTAAGGAAATAAGGATTAGGATGCTTCAGTGAGATTTAGCTATTTTGCAGGATATTTTTGTTATATTTCACATCTTACGTTGTGCCAGTGGGAACAAGAGATGATGCATTGTAAGTCTACATTCCATCTATTGCCAGTGCAATGCATCTCTGTATGAACAGAGTGTGGCATGTTTTCAACAGCCTGTCACAATAATGCACTCATTAATATGTCTCTGCAGGTTTATAGTTGTTAAATATTTATGAGATATGCAAATGTTTGCTCTCCTTTAACTCACAAGTGACAACTAATCAAAACTTTGCTTTCTGTTCTTCAAGTAAAAACCTCTGCTCTGGAATCTTGTTTTGGTAGGCAGTGGTTTGATGAAAATATGAAGGTGGATGGACGGGAACAGAATCCTTTGCTTATTCTCTGATGTTTATCGGAAGTTGTGCAGCCAGTTCAGCTTTTAAGCACCTTCCCCTGTTTTATCTGACCCTGGATATTTTTGATGACTTTGAAATGGGTTACATTTAAAATCAAAACAAAGACATGCTGAAGTATCCAAGTGTCCTTCCCTCTTCTTGATCCAGGTGTTTCCCCCAGATGCTTACCAGAGCCAGCAGAGCTCCACATGGTCTGCAGAGAAAGCTTACTCCAGACTGTGTGGGACAATCTGTCTTATCCTTAAGTACTAAACCTTGTCCCTGTTCTTTTGTGACAGGGAAGTGAAATCAAGAATCACAGAGTGTTAGGAGCTGGAAGGGACCTTGAAAGATCATCTAGCGATGAACATACCTTTTCTTACATTGCATGTCACCTGTATGGGGGGGGGATAGAAATGGGGAGGTGCACCTTTAGGAAACTGGGTTGGCATTCATGGTGGCATCTCCTGAGAAATGCTACTTGATGTCTGGTCCACTACTTTGGAAAACTGAATGGAAGTTGCCAGGAGCCTACTCTGTCCTTGGCAGCAGCTCCCAGAAGAAAGCACCCCCTGTAAGTGAACCAAGTGGGAGAAGAAGTTTGTTTACTGACATTTATCACTCACCCATAAAATGAATAATCTCTAATGCTCATACCACATTGTCTAAGTGTTGTCCCTCCTGCCTCCATGGTTTTGTAGCTGCCTTACTTTGCCAGTCAGGGTGAGCTCACAGTTGACTAGCTTGCTTGTGTAGCAACACCTAAGAATGAGAACTGTATAAAGTGGGAGCTCATGTCAACCTGGGTGGGGGTCAGCTTGTGGAAATTGAATCTTAGTGTGTGAGCCTCTTTCCTGTTTGTTTTAAATAGTAAGTCTGCAAACATCAACATAAATAAAGGCCACTTTCATTCTCACAGGTCAGAGCATTTTCACAGTGTTTATAATTGCTAATGAAAAATGTTCAGAGAAAGCAGAACCCAAGTTTTGCACATTTTGGGTTATGAGATACTTAAGCTTGTGTAGTGTGAACAAGGTTTAGAAAGTCCTATGTGTACTTGTGCTTTGGACTGTAGCAAACTTTGGAAGAAAATGTCTAGTTGTCCCTGGATTTATTTTATAAATTGGGACCATTTCAGCAGTCTGTGTGGCCTTCCACTGAGCTGTGTGTTTAAGCCAAGCCAAAAGCCACTTAACTAAATATAACTTATTCTCATTCTTGATCTGACAGAACAAGGCTGGGATGGGCAAAAGCTGAGTTGTGGGGTTTCATCTGAGCCCATGTCTTTGGTTGAACCATTAGGGGAGTGTGACAGACTGCCCATAAGATTGTTGTTGTGCTTGTGGGACTCTTGAACATTTTTTATAGGACACCTTTTTAAAATAAACAGCTGTCATATGCGATTGACTCAGATTTGAACTTTGCAGCTATTTCTTCCTAACTTCCTGGTATACCAAAACAAAACCCTGCAGCTCAACGTCATCTAAACCTTAATTTAAATACTATAATTTGGATCAGCTTCTGACCTTCTGGTTTTGGCACTGCAAGTAAAATGAAGGCAACTAGGTTTCTTTATCTAGTTCAGAAAAATAGATGTTATTTATTTACTTAGTATATTGCAATATTTTGTAGTAAAAGGCAATAGCTGAATAGTTTAGCTACAGATGGGAAAGTTTAACCTGAGGCGGAATATTTGGCCACCAAAATTGTTTCTGAAGAGGAAGACAGTTTTAGTAATATTTTAAGATTGTTTGTTTCATTAGGTTAAGACATCCAAAAGGTTTTTGCCCTTAGGAACTCACTTGTATTGTCCCTGAATGTTGTGAAGATCTGATGTCCTCCCTGACATCTTTTCACTGTGTTAGACTTCACTTAATGCAGAGCCTGATCACGAGCATGGTTTGGGGAGCAGAGTAAATGAGTCTGAAGGTGTTGTTTGGATGCATCTGAGAGCTGTACTGTCCATCTGAGGATCAGTGGCTTGTATGGTGAGATGGTATGGTGCTGCGGAAAACTTCACACTGGGAGCTGCTGTGGTATGCGACTCACACTGGTGCTTGATGTGCAAGGCTGTTTCCCTCCTGGGGCACTTGCTTCCTCAGTGCAGGTGGCCTTCTTCCATGTGTGTAACAATTGAAAGGAACAGTAAAGCAGGGGCAGGCACAAATGACTAATGGGTGACCCTGCTTTTTGTAGTCTGCTTCGTCAGGATTTGTTAATACCAAAGGAGTTAAAGAACCATTGTATATTTTGAACTTGGACTGTCAAAGCAAATATTTTGACAGTCAGAAGTGGATATTGAGTGGCGTGCTCTGAAGAACATAATTTGTCATGGAAAAATCTTGTTGAGGGTTGGGAAACGGAGAGGAAGAATAAACACCCAGTTTTCAGCCTTGCAGAGGCCTAGCTTTAGTTTTTGTTGAGCAAAAATGGAAGAAAAGAGGTGAGCAGAGTACTGGAGGGAAGCTTCATGAAGCATAGTTATTTAGCACAGTCTGTAGCTGGAAAGGCTTTGATATGTGGCACAAACATGCTGTTGTAGCAGCGTGAGAATTGGTTATGTTCATTTGGAAACTCAGAGTGGGGTGTGTTGGAAGGAAAATGTCAATTAGATAAGTGTGACCTATCTGTAACTCACCTCCAGTACTTCATCTTCATTCATTCCTTGCTAAGTCTCACAAAGAAGAAATACCTGAGCCTCCTTTGATCTGTGCTCCATCCTACTTCGCATGTTTCTGTCCATCTCTCATGGGAGAGTGGTCCCTGCCCCTTGTCTGGTCTCGCCATCCTAATTCATATGTTTCTGTCTTTCTGCTCACAAAAAGCAGTTGTAGGTAAGTGGCAGTCCCATTCAAGGGCATCGCTATTATAAGAATAAATTAGTGCAGAAGTTGACCCATGAACAAGGATATATTGCTCTGATTTTGTACCAGAATAAGGTACTCATTACATGGGGAAATGCTGTGGTTTAAACCCACACAGGTGACACTAAATACCATGCAGGTGCTCACTCATTCCTACCTCCCTTTGGTGGGATGGGAAGGAGAAAATACAAGAAAGGGTTTGAGGGTCAAGACTGAGGACAGGGAATACTCACCAATTACGGTCACCAGCAAAAGACAGACTCCACTTTGGGACACAAAATCTATTTATTTTAAACAACAAAAGCACCACCAGTTTACCAATGGAATCAGAGTAGGAGAGTGATAAATACAACTGGATCCTAAAAACACCTTCCCCCCACCCCTCCCCTCTTCCTGGGCTCAGCTCTGCTACCAGTTCTCTACCTCCTCCTTCCAAGGGGTGCGGGGAATAGGGTCTACAGTCACTCTGTCCCATGTTATTTCTGCTGCTCCTTCCTCCTCAGGAGGAAAACTTCTCACAGTCCTCCCCTGCTGCAATGTGGTGTTACTCCCATGAGAGACAGTCCTCCATGAGCTTCTCCTACCAGCATGGGTCTCTTCAACAGGCTGCAATCCACCCAGTGACAGACTGCTTCAGCGTAGATTTCCCTCAGAGTCATGGCCTTCAGGATCAGTTCCCTGCTCCAGTGTGGGTTCCTCCATGGGCTGCAGGTGGGATTCTCCACCATTGATCTCTCAGAGCTTCCCATCTCACCAGATGCTGAAGGGGAATGGCTGCTCTGGTGTTCCTCCCTCCCTCCTTCCTCACTGACCTCAGTATCCATGTGGCAGTCTCTGTCATTCCTCTCCCAAACAAAAGAGCACCCAAACCAGAAGAACTCACCCAAAAGGCTTTTCCCCTCTTGAATGTGTTTTCAAAGAGATGTTGATTGGCTCAGTCTTGGCCACAAATAGGTTCGATTTTGCATCCAGGGGGCTTTCTTGAAGCTTTTTACAGGAGCCCATGCTTGTAGCCTCCTGCCTCACTACCAAAGCCCTGCCAGACACAAACCCAATACAGAAAACCAGAATTGTGAGGGTTTCATTGGAAAGCAAAGTATATGCTGTTGATCTATAATTATTGATGACACTGGCTTTCAGGTGCTATGAAGTTTCCCTGTGTTGCAAAATGAAGAAGTCTTATGTTCCAGTGGAGTCCTGAGATTTGGCACAACCTCCATATCATCTTTAGACAGGCTCTTTACCTTATGTAGTGACTTTTCTGGAGAAACTGTGTTTTAAAATGTCATTGCAATTTATTCTTGCACTTGGATTTCAAATGGAAAAGAATCCCATGGTTTGGTCTTTCCTTCTGAGTCTAATGTAGCATCCCATGTTTGTTATCAGTGACATGTTTTTGTGGCTGCCAGTATTCATCTGGAATTTCCACCTACTAAGTAAATATGAACTTTGTTCTCATCTGTGTTCAATAAACTGTATTTTATGTTCAGCAGGTACAGAGTAAGCAATAACAGCTATGATGAGTGTTCAAGTCTTACGTCTCTCATGCCTAAATTAAAATCCCAATCCCGGAATTACAAAGATGGGGAATTCACATGAGTGTGGTGCTTGCACAGAAATACAGATTCAAGAGCTTTGTGGACCTTCTCTTAAAAAAAAAAGGACATTTTCTATTGAATTCTTTGTAATTTTGCAGATGACATCAGAAGAATGTAGGTTTGTAATGGAAAGCTACTAGATTCCATTTGTTATTTAAATTGGAAATACTGAGAGAATTAACTTTTTTTTTGGTAGGCTGACACATCAGCTTTCTATTATTATAAAGTGTATTAGTCTAGTTATCACCATGTCAGGTTGCTTGAAAACTTCATGCTTTCTCCCCCAAAATGGGAAATGACCTGATCTGTTACCTCAGTTGGGCTAAAAGCACAACTAGGTATGTTTTGCCTTTTTTTTTAAGGCAGTGCCTTAACATTGAGCTAAGAAAGACAGCTCAAGCCTTTGTAGCTGCAGATCTAGATGAGGAAGACAAATGCAGATAAAATCTTGCAGATGATTCATTACAACTAGTATAGGAGGGAGTAGAAAATGCTGGGTGAAATTCAGAATGTGTTAAAGTTGTGGGAGTGTGTTTTATTTTGATTTAATAGGGCTAGTATTCAACCACTGGGCTCAAAACTCCTCAGAAGTTAAATACCAACCCCATGACAAAGCTAAACAAAAAAATAGAGATGTCTGTTTTTCTGGCATCTGCTGACCCCTTTTGTGTTTGGCAGCAGCACAGCAGTGAGGTCCAGATCTGGTTCTTGACTCTCTTGTCTCCAGTTCAATGTCGGTATTTTTATTTTTATGAGGAAAATGTAGAAGTCCTATGTTCTCATCACAGAGGAGGTAATGTGAGGGCATTTCCTGCTTGCACCCTTGCTTTCAGGCAACACAGTTTCAGTTCAAGCGCAGAGGCATGTGTGATGACCTGTTTGTTATTTTGGGGCCAATATTTGGATACGAGTTGGAAGTATAGTGATCTCTGTTTTAAGTGTAACTCTGGGAATGTCATCAGCTACTGTTGAAAGGCAGCATGAAGGCTTGGGGAAAGCCCAGGGGAACATATTATTGCAGTCAGAGCATGCACAGGACTGCGGAAGGGGGAAATTAAGAGGAGTCAGGAAGCTCAAGGCTGACTGGCCACCACTCTCACCAGGGCTCTTGGCCACTTGGCAGCAACTGGAGCATTTTTCCGCAGATTCCTGTTTACAGTGGCCTAAGTCACCAGAGGCTGCTGGTGTTGGCATCAGCTCAAGAGGAGGTGTGTGACATACCTGCAGGCAGATCGCTTTTCTGAAACACTGTTACAAAGCTGGATATAGAACCTATGGAAGCACTACTCCTGCAAAACCCAGGTTTCAGAGGAATAGGTTGCGTCACCACACTGCAGGGCAGGCTATCCTCAGGTGAAATCCTGTTCACCTCCTCTCAAACCTGGGGTTGGCTCAGCTGCAGTCAGCAGAATCCCAGAAGGTTAGAACAAGGTTCCTTTGTTGCCCCTTGTACCCAGGTGTCCATGGCACGTGGAACTGTGCCTGACTTCCTTCCCGAAGGTGCACTGTGCTGCTTCCCCAAACTAAAGGCAGGAATTGCATCTGTAAAACTCCTTAAATGTGTATGAACATTTTGCTGGGTAACTGCCAGCAACTTTGGTAATTTTGACCAGAGGAAGAAGATGCGGGCAAGGTGGTACCAGTGGGTGGAACCGCTGGGTGTTACTGAGACCTTTGCTTGCAAACTACTTGACAAACACCCACAGTGGAATGGGGCAGAGCAGATACCGTAAGTACAGCCAGGCAGCTGGAGATTAATCACTCCTCTGGGACAAACCCAGGAGGTTTCCAGGACGCTGTCTTTGGCAGACCCTTGTTCAAGCTTTTCCATGTTGATGTGCATCTGTGCAAGATCTTGGCTTATTGTGGGGGTGGAAATGGAAGACTTTTTTTCATTGCTGATGTGTTGTCTCTTTTCTTGTAGGTGTGTGATGTCAGTGGGCAGTCCTTGTGGCCTCCCCCGCCAGCCTGCAGCGTCATGTGCTAGTATGAATATCAAGAAAGAAAAGCGTACTTCAGAGCTCAGCATCCCAGAAGGAATAAAGGAGGAACTGAACAGAGAGAACAAATGACTGCACTGCTTGCAAAACTTGGGGCTATTCACTTTTTCTCCTGAGAAATTTTGTCTTGGCCTTTGTGAGAGAGCTGACAGAGCAGGCAGAGCTGCTGCAGTGATTTTATTAGGGTCTTTTCTTTTTTTCTTAATTTAATTTTTTCTTCCTCGTGCCTGGATTTTAAGACTGTCAGCTGCACTGATCACAAGCACTGGACATCAATATGTGTCATGTCATTGTAACGTGTCGGTCGATGCTATGGACTCTCCTGAGTATTGTGGTGGCTTTTGCAGAGCTCATTGCTTTCATGAGTGCTGAGTGGCTGATTGGCAAAGCAAAACCCTCAAACTCCGAGGATGTGGACAACAGAACGGGGGGCTCACAGGAGCCTTACCGTCCAACACTGGGCATCTACGGGCGCTGCACCAGAATCTCCCACATGCAGCTTTCTAGACAAGACACACTTTGTGGTCCTTACGCTGAAAACTTCAATGAGATCGCCAGTGGGTTCTGGCAGGCAACTGCTATTTTCCTAGCCATGGGAATCATGATTCTCTGTGCTGTGGCATTTGTGTCTGTCTTTACTATGTGTGTGCAAAGTATTATGAAGAAAAGCATTTTTAATGTCTGTGGGCTGCTACAAGGGATTGCAGGTATGTGTGCTTCGAGAACATCTAAAGATCTAAATTTTTGGACCATTTCTCTGAAGAAATATAGTGGTTCTGTCCTGTCTAGAGACAGACTGCTTTAGGCACACCCAATGCAGTTCTATATTCTGGTATTTATTCAAACAGAACTGAATTCTATAGCTACACAGCATGTAATACATTGACATTGGCAGCAGAATTGCAGCCTGATGCAAGAAAATGAACTGACCAGTGTTGCTTTTGTTTGCTGTTCAGTTTTTTCCCCTCTGCTTGAATTTCTTTCAGTAACAAATGTTTCTCTCCTTTGCTGCCAGTGGAGAGCAAATTTAATATGTTAAGGCAGTCTGTCTTCCTCTTGCTACTTTAGTAATTTTTCTATGGACCAAGGGCTGTTTTCTCAGGCTTTCTGGCTGCGGTGAGAGCAAGTATCAATACTACCTGAGGGATAAGAACAGGCAGCAGTCGCACACCTAGTTCTCCAGCATTTCAGGCTAAGCAGCCGCCTTCAAGACTTTGAGCTTGACAAGCAATAACTTACGATAAACCCTTCCTTTAGCCAGCTTATTATTCAGCTGCAGTTACAGCCTAGTGAGCTTATCTTTTCACTGTTCAAGTATCAGCTGTACTTTGCCTGGTAAGATGAATTGGTTCTAGAGATTTGGTGTTTCTGCTTAAATGCATGGATTGGACAGAGATTAAATGTCTGTTAGTAAACCAACACTGGACAGCCCTAGTTAGAGAAGTATTTGGCTTTCTATACTTGCCAGCAAGCTGTGGGGAGAACCTGTCCCATACACGGATTTTCTTCTTTTGTGCTGTGTGCGTGTGGTCATCTGTAGGAGGAGAGTGGTCTTCTGCCCTACCTCTCGCATCCCTCAGAGACTTGTGAGGAAGGAGGGAATGAGCAGGGCCTCCTCCTCTTTCCGTCTTGGTTGTGCTCTTAAACAGATGTTTTCAATTCATAAAATGGAGTTTGTTACAACAAAAAATAGGAGTTTTAACTTGCTTGCTCAGAATGTGAATCCAGCTTCTCCCCTCCTCCCCTCCACAGAGGTGGCCAAACACATCTATGGTGGCTGTAACTAGATAGGAGGTGTAATGATAGATGTTCAAACCTTTATGAAGCGAGTTGGTTTCATTTGCTTAGTTGAGACTTAAATTAATGTTTTTCTAAGCAGATATATGGAAGTAGGCAAAAAGTAAATCTGCTTTCTGCTACAGCCCTCCAGAGCCAGCAGTACAGGTCACTGGCTGACACTAGCTTTTGGAGCACTACCATGGTAGCTCTCATAGTCCTCCACTTCATGCGTCTTCAGTGTAAAAGCGTAGTGCTTACTACATGTCACTTGCAATGTAAGGTTTGTGCTTCTGGGACAGAATTAGATCCCTAAGTAGGGTCAAGATGCTTCTGTTCACATGATGCCATACAATTAGCAGATTATTATCCTTTAGATGAAAATTGCAGGGTTTGCTGTAGTCACTCCTAGTTCTCAGAATTTGCCAGAAGCAGTGCAAGAAGGAAGCTGCTCTGGAGTGCAGATTAAGCCAGGGCAAGGTTTCAGCTCCTTGATTTTTTACCCTGTACTTCAGAAATAATTCATGGAACCTGTTTTTCAGGAGATGACATCACTTCTTTTCTGTTGGAGGGGTATTCATATGGGAGAGATTGGTTAGCAGCGTAACTAGATATTTGGCATGTCACAGAGGTCTATTCAAATGTTAACTTTGGATTAACTTTACTCATAACTGTGATACCATCTCAAAAATCTAGTCCAACATTGAGATTAGCACCAATTGTATTCTTGTGTCTTCAGATAATGTTCTGAAGACCATGTTTTTGTGAGAAAACATGAAACTGTCTTTGCATGTATTTTGTTACCTAATCAGCTGTACCTGTGATGGGACTTGTGGCCTCAAGAATTGACCAATACAGTTGATGAAGCATTTCTTATACATTAGGGGATAGCTGTTTGGAGCTGTACTGGGGATAGAAGCACTTCCCTTCTTATGATTCAGATAAATGACACAGCATGAAACTGAGTAATAGAAAGGTCACATTACTGAAACTGTTGCTACGGGATTGAGTGCACTCTCAGTAAGTTTGCAGATGACATTAAGTTAGGAGGAAGTGTCAATCTGCTTGAGGGTAGGAAGGCTCTGCAGAAGGACCTGGATAGGCTAGACCAGTGGGCAGAGGCCAGTGGGTTGAAGTTCAACAAGGCCAAGTGCCGAGTCCTACACTTCAGTCACAACAACCCAATGCAACAGTACAGGATTGGGGAAGAGTAGCTGTAAATCTGCCTGGCAGAAAAGGACCTGGGGGTGCTGGTGGACAGCCAGATGAACATGAGCCAGCAGTGTGCACAGGTGTCCACGAAGGCCTACAGCATCCTGGCCTGTATTTGAAATGGTGTGGCCAGTAGGACCAGAGAAGTGATTGTCCCTCTATATTTGGCACTGGTGAGGCCACACCTTGAATACTGTGTTTCTTTTTGGGCCACTCACTGTACAAGAAAGACACTGAGGCATTTGAGTGTGTCCAGAGGAGGGCAGCAATGCTGGTGAAGGGTCTGGAGAATAAGTCTTATGAGAAGAAGCTGAGGGAACTGGGGTTGTTTAGTCTGAGGAAGACAAGGCTCAGGAGAGACCTCATCTCTCTCTACAACTACCTGAAAGGAGGTTGTAGTGAGGTGGGATTTGGTCTCTTCTCCTGGGTTATGAGTGATAGGACAAGAGGAAAAGGTCTTGAGTTGCATCAGGGGAGGTTTAGATTGGATATTAGGAAAAATTTCTTAACAGAGTTGTTAGGCATTGGAACAGGCTGCCTAGGGAAGTGGTGGGGTCACTGTCCCCAAGATGGTGGCATGGTGGTGATAGGTTGGTGGTTGGACTTGATGATCTTAGAGATCTTTTCTAACATTAATGATCCTGTGATTCTGTGAGACATACTCCTTCCAGTCTTTGCAGCCAAGTGTCTTGTGGCTATCAACTAATTTTTTCATTATTAGTTTTATTGGGTCCACTGCTACTTTCATGCCGGAGGCTTATGTAACATCTGCTTATGTATCTGAAATTATTTTCCTTTTGACTTATCACAGCTGCTAATGTCAACTTTCTCAGCTCCTCAGTTTTGGAAAGTGCTTAATCAAGTTCTTAAAGAAGGACTAGTGTTGGCATGGTCAATCCATACTGGGATTTTGATAGCTAAACTAATGCCTGGACTAGAGAACAAGGTACAACCCTGTTTTTTATCAACTTAAGCATAAGATCATCCTTTCAGTTATATTTTTAATAAGCATTGGAGAAGAATTCACAAAATAATTTTATTTATCAGCCTATTTCAGTCCACCACTTCAAAGTATGTCAACCATTTCATTTTAAAAGATGAGATGCACCCATGGTAGATTCATCTACAGGAAATAAGGATCTTGCAAACTTAATCTCATTTAAAATCTATGTATCTCTGCAGTGGAGATTTAATATAATTAAAAACATACAAGAAGTTAATTTATTCCTAGAATTCATAATGAAAAAACAATAACAGACACCAAATATGTCTTTTCAGTCTAGCCAACATTGGTTGTGGTACAGATGATGCCTACAGTGAAATTCTGTAACAGAAAGAAATATCTCTTCTGTTACACTCCATGGACAAATGTGCAAAATTTCATTTAGGTTAGTGGGAAAGAGCTGTATAAATACCTAGTCGATAGAAGGATTTTTTAATGGCAAATAGATTTCCAAATCTATCAAGGAAGAAAATAATGGATCTTGTTTAAACTGCTATAATTCCTTTGTTACAGAGCAAGACCACCTACCACTTGTTTTCAGACTGCAGTGCCTTTCATTCTGGAGCTGTAGAAGCAGTAATCAGTGGCACTGGCTTTAGAGATGTTTAAGGACCTTTTCCTCTGGAAAAGCATCTTTTGTCTTCCACAGAGATTGCAAAGAACGGAGCTGTGCAATTAAATAGATAACTACAACCCATCAGGAAGAAGACTAGGCAGACTTTCCTTTGAATGTCTTTGTGGGAAAAGTACTCTATTTTTAGAGTCCGTGAATCAGAGGCTAGAAAAGGCAGCAAGTTATTATGTCTTAGCTAAGAACCAATTCAAAGTAAATTTTCACGCTAGTCATCTAGTTATAGGAAGTAAATAAGTGGTGGTCCCTGATGGACATATCTTGGTGTGCGTATGGAATTGTTGCATATGTGTTTACAAGCCTTATTTGGGTTTGGGTACTTCACTTTGTTGCTATGTAATACAATCTAAACATTACCTCACCTCAAAGGAGGGTTGAGGGAGCCTAGAACAGAGCCTAAAACAGGTTTGGCTTCTGTCACAGAATCACAGAATCACAGAATGTTAGGAGTTGGAAGGGACCTTAAAGGTCATCTAACCCAACCTTCCTGCCAGAGCAGGATTCCCTCGACCAGGTCACACAGAAGCACGTCCAGATGGGTTTTGAATACCTCCATAGAAGGAGACTTCACAACCTCTCTGGGCAGTCTGTTCCAGTGTTCTGTCACCCTCATTGTCAAAAAATTTCTACATGCATTCACACGGAATTTCCTATGCTTCAGCTTACAGCCATTATCTCTTGTCCTGTCACTGGGCCTCAACAAGAAGAGCCTGACCCCATCCTCCTGACACCTACCCTTCACATGTCTGTTTGTGCCCAGATATTCTAGGTTTGGGCTTCCTTCCCTCACCCTAGCAGTTTCTCCTCCAGCATTGCTGGGGGATGACTTGGCTTCTTCCTTTCCAGCATCCTGCTTCAATGTTCTTCTCTCCTCACCCAGCACTGAGGTTTCTTTACCATTTCACCCTACTTTATTGCTGCTGGGCATTTCCTCTTGCTCCCCTTGCTTTGTTCTGGGTGGCTGGTCTGGGGATTTTTTTGCCTAAAGCTTGTTGTGCCCAGTCCCAAGCAGTGAAATCTCTTCCCACAGTATCTTCTATTTTCAGGTGTCTCACAAGCTCTCCTGCATTCAGTTTTCTGTCCTTTCCATGACTTCTTATGTTTTCCCTTTTGCTACTGTTCGTGTCTTCTGTTTCCTGCTGTGATATCTTGGGTAGTTACTCCATCAGAAACTGCTGCAGGACCTGAGCAATATTTTAGTTCCAGGAGTGCAGCTTTACTCTCAAATGCAAGGAAAGTTCTCCACAGTCTTCTAAAACGAAGAAGTGAAAGTCAGTCTGAAGCCAGCTGTGTCTGTAAGTGTGTCTTTGTTGCTGACACTGTTTTACGTCTCTTGCACTAAGAAACAGTTCAGTGTGTTATACTTACTGGTCATCATTTCCATTTGGGAGGCTGGGAACATGGCCTGAGCAGAGCATAATGGGAACTGTCCATTAGGAAAGAGTATCTGGAACTGCTTGTGGGGGTGTTTTAAGTAGGATCTGGCTGTGCAAGGAGGGCTCATGATGCCCAGGGCCATGTGTCTGCATGCTCCTGGTTGCTAGAAGGTAAGGAGACCATTGAAAGTTTCAGAGGTCAGCCAGGACTTTCCTCAGAGAGGGGAGAAGATGCAGAAGGAGAAGCAACCTACTGTGGAGTGGGAATGAGGCTGCTAGAGCTCTTTGATGCTCAGAGCATGATGTGAGAGGTTATGGTAGACACAGAATAGTTTAGGATATTCAGTTGTAGGCAGCAGCACACTGCAAAATGTTATTTTGTCTGAGAAAGGGTGAAGCTGGCGACCAAAGAAGAAGGCACCTTGTGAGCTCATGTTGATGCCTGTGGGCAACAGAAGTTGTTGCTCAGCCAAGGAGCCCAGGCAGTAGGAAAGCAGAGGCAAGAGTGGTTTTGCCCTTGAAGGCAAGGAAGCTTCTTATTTGTCTTTCTAAAATGCAGAGCATGCATTTTTCAAAAAGCATATTTCCTCTTGGATTCAGCTCAGAGTTTTTCTTTTCTGATGCCAGATTCTGAATTCTTGGGGTGAGAAGAAAGAAAAAAAAGAAGGGTATTTCTAATGGAAATCCTGACAGTCTGAACTGCTTTTGCTGCCTGTGGTATAGTGCTTCCTGTAACCTATATGGCCAAATGCCAGCACAATATCTAATACATACTTGGCTGCTGAAAGTTCAAGTAAAGGGGACTGCTGTGTTGGAATATGCCAGGGAAGGAAAACTGAATTCAAATGCGAAATTGCTACTGAGCCTGAGGAAGAGTTTTGGTAACTTCGAAGAAATAAGGTGAAGATTTCAGTGTTTTGTTAGATTTGGTAATTAGCTCATCTCCTGCTTACCAAGGTGGGTACATGGGAACCAGTCCACACTTAGCATATTGTACACAGAATAGAAAAGTAAACAAAAAAAGCACTTTTTTAGTGTTTCAAGGGCCAGAGCTGAGCCAGCCACTAGATGAGTGACAGATGCTCTCTATTAGCGCCTTTCTCTTCCCAGAGTGGAAGAGAAAGGGAATAAGGGGGAGAAACATAAGAATTGGAAAAGAAAACTAAACTAGATTTAATGAAATAATAACTGTAAAATGAAGTATATACAAATATATACAAAATCAATATTGAACCCAACCCCCTGATATCAATTACGTCACCACTGATGCTGTGAGGAGGCTCTGGAGAAGTCCCAGACTGGACTCCACAGTAGACAGGAACTGTATTCAGGAGGTGGATTCAGGAACACAGATCACGATCCTAGAGGAACAGAGAGAGTCCTCCTTGGACTCCAGCCAAGACAGCTTTAACCCTTGTGATCCCTCAGCTTTATGTTGAATATTACATGTATGGAATGGAATACCTTGTTGGTCAGTTTAGGGTCAGCTGTCCTGTCCAGTGCTTCCCACAGGTGTGGTCCATTAATACACTCCCAGTGGGGTACACAAGATTGAACAGAGACCTTGGTTTCTATAGGAGCAAAAGCCTTTCTGCATATCAGTCCTTAGTAGTAATTATAAACATCGTGTAAGCAGACACTGTCTGCAGAAATATGCTGTTAACTTCAGCAAGTGCAGTCACTTAGAAGAGACTTAGCTGAAAAAGTAAAATTGCTGAACAGAATTAGTTCTGTTCTAACTCAAACCAGGATGCAGTGATCAAGACTGGCAGCTGCTTTTTCTTGGCATGTGCAAATCTTTTCCGTCAAATGGTGCTCAGTGTGAGACTCTCACACTACCCACTAGGAAGTGTTTTCCTGTGGCACATGTGCACACTGAAGTCCCTTACCTCTACTGGTGTAGGTGAGATGCCGAGAACTTTTTTACACCCTTGCCTGGTTGTTGTGGGTTAAGAGAGTGATGGCT
The DNA here is from genome assembly GCA_013399015.1 of Galbula dea. Taxonomy (NCBI): domain Eukaryota; kingdom Metazoa; phylum Chordata; class Aves; order Piciformes; family Galbulidae; genus Galbula; species Galbula dea. The sequence continues at coordinate 64,554 of VWZX01004645.1, forward strand.
GCACCCCAAGACACTGAAGGATAGTGGGAGGGTAGTGAGGCTCCCTTTTTGTCAGATGTTTGCTTCCAGGCCTCACAGCCAAGATGTGTTTGTATATAGGATGCAAACACTAGGAAAATATTTAAACTCAAGAAATGCTATGTTTTCTCACAAACACAAGAAAAAAGATGGAAGCAGTTTTATCAAGGAGCTAACTTACACATAGCTCCTGTCTTTGGTGTGCCTGGTGTGCTGAAGGAAATCAATGGATTTTAGTTTACCTTCCTTCCCCAAAGCAGATGACCTGCACTGTGCTGCTGTATGACCCATGGAGGCACCTGAAATTTTCCCCTTCCTGCTCCTTGTTTGCCTTTCCTTCTCAACGAGCCTTTGTTTCTCCACAGCTGCTCCTCTCCCTGCACCCCCAAGGTCTTGTTTATGCTACTGTTCAGTACTGAGGAAATGTAATGCCATGAAAAAGATGGCCTACAGTCCTTTTACCTTTGTCCTTAAGCTGGGGCAGGTTGTTGATTTAACCTCTTACAGACCTGCTGTAGGGAGGTGGTGGTTTTCATTTTGCTTTCTGCTGATATAGCATAAGCAATTGGTGGCTTGGAGGACATGGCTCTTGCTGGTCAAACAGCCATGGGAAAGGTTCTGGTGAGTGGTGTGAAACATATTAAGTCTTCTCTGCTTCTTTCATGAACATTGTAATAGACATGGCCTTATATTTCTTTGCTCCCACATCTCCCAAACTTACCATCCACAATTGAGTTTCTCATTTAGCAGCTTCAAGCCTTTTGTTGGATCATCCTAGATTAAAAACACTCATTGCATCATTGGCTTTTAAGGTAAAATGTGAGAAGCGACCAGCCCTCATTGCTGTAACTGAGCAGTGGCCCTGTAAGTGGAGAGGTCTTTGGTTACCTCTGCATTGCTGAAAACATGTAAATATTTGGCTTTTCTCCTTTAAAGTACTTTAGCTTGACTTAATTGCAGAGTTAACATCTGCCACATGGGAGCTTGCATAGTGTGGTGACATCACTTCACATGGCTGATGGCCAGCAAAGAGGCAGTGGTGTAATTTCAGGGATTGGGACTGATCTTACTTTGAGTCTCTGCATCTCCTTCTGTCCTGGTCCAGTTAACAGACTTGGGGGAGATTCAAGGGAAATCACTAGAGTGAAATTAAGACACCAACGAGGTCAGATTCTTGCTGCTAACCAGTCAAACTTTGTTGTCATAATGGAGAGAGAAAGTTGAAGCAATAGGAGAGGATTGCAGAGAAAGAGAAGGAAATCAATCAAGCAAGAGGGCAGCAAGCATAGTTACAACCATGGATCCAGTGACGTCTTGTTGGTCCGTAGTCTTCTTACTCACACACATAGAGGCATTGTCCCACAGTCCTTGGGGGGGCATCCCATAATATCCCTGAAGTGGGGTGATCATCTTGGAGAGACTACATGTAAAGTCAGTGGCAAGTTCTCACCCAGTACTTCTCCAAGAGGTACATGTGTAAGGGCCTTCTGGATGCTTCTCGATGCTTCTGCCGAATACCCATGTAACGTTGGTGGTGTCCTTGATGCATGTGGAACCTTTCTGGCTATTAACGGTTCTGCGCCCCCCCAGAGACAGCCAACTGTCAGCTGAAAGCTAACTTCAAGACATACCTTAAGACAATCTGTCAAAAGTATGGTGGTCACAGCACCAAGGCTGACAGAGTTACAGAGTCACTTGGACATCGTTCTCAGGCATATGGTGTGATTCTTGGGATATCCTGCACTGGATTAGAAGCTGAACTAGATGATCCTTGTGAGTCCCTTCCAGCTCAGAATATTCTATGATTCTATGATAATAATAGTCCGTCACACCTGGGAACTCTCACCAGATATATAAAGATTTTCAAAAGCTATTGTCGAAGTCCAATCAGTTCTATCACACCAATATAAAAAAAAAACCAAACCCAACCCTAACCCCGAAATCTCTCATATGACATTTTTTGTGCTGGGGACTACTTAATAGTTGAGTCGCTCACCAGTAGTACCCAGCATTATATTCCTGTCCCTGTTTCTGCACCCCAACCTCAGTAATGCCGTCAGAAGTTTACATATGTTTGCATAGGTTTGGTTATGAATGAACATCTTTGATTTGCTTAGTAGATGGGAAAAGATGCATGAGCAGATGGTATAGTTAATTTACTGTTGGAAAGATTAGGGATCTTATCCTCTTCCTCAGCTTGGGGAATACCCTTGTTAGGAAACTGCTTTTACTTCTGGTAACTGCTGACTCCCATGTATGACCCTGAGACAATTTTAAAGGGAAGACAAAGTATCTGTGCAGGTTTTGAGCCATCACCTTGTTACAGGTTTAAACAATTCATTTTCCTGCCTCAGCTTAGGGTATCCCAGGTATATTGAAATTTGTGTATGGTTGCAGTCCTCTGCAGTGACTGCAGGTATGGAGATATGGATGTTGTCTCAACGCATTGCCCACCAGCCACCCTCCCCTCCCTGAGCAGCCATGCTTCCAACTTATCCCAAATCCTCTCTTCTTTTGCAAACCTGCACTGATTGTAGGCTTTTTTAAGCAGTGACTTTTAAAAATACACTTAATACCATTAATTGTTCTTTTGTCTGTGCAGCATTTCCAAGTGGGGCAAATATCTTCTTGCCTCTGGTCAGCTGCTTGCATAGGGTGAGTGTGATAGTCATCAAGGGGGATGGAGAGGAACAGCAGAGGCAGGTTTGTGGCCCTATGCTGTGGGTACCACAACTTCTCAGCATCTCGGCACTACCCTCACCCCTTTACTATTGCTAGTGTGGAATGCTGAGAGCAACAGATCAGCTAGCCTAAGCCTGTCTCAGCTGATTAAATTGGGATTACTGAATCATACTGTCACAGGGCTGAAGGTGTCTGTTATACATCTGTTGAGTAGGAGATCATAGCTGTGGTTGTCCGTTGGTGGATGAAGTGATGAAGAGCACTCTAATAGCAACATGGTAGTATTCCTGCTGGGTAGGGATTTGCCAGGGAAAGTTTGCATATGTGAAAGCCCCCTTGGGTTAAGCTAATGTAGTATATTTGTACAAATATCACAGAATCACAGACTTACAGAATCATTATGGTTGGAAAGGACCCTCAAGATCATCTAGTCCAACCGATAGCCCTACACTACTCTTATCCCTAAATCATCCCCTGAAGAAACGCATCTATCCTCTTCTTAAAAACCTCCAGGGATGGTGACTCCACCACCACCCTGNGGCAAGATCACCTCCCTGCTCCTACTGGTCACACTATTCCTGATGCAAGCCAGGATGCCATTTGCCTTCTTAGCCACCTGGGCACACTGCTGACTCACGTTCAGCCGGCCATCAGTCAGCACACATGAAATTATTCAGGTAGCATATTGACACATTTTGAAATAAGAGCAGTAATGGAAGGGTTATTTTGCCTGTCTGGTGCAATGCCTTTGGCCTGAGCATTAATATCCTGTGGTTGTGCAGAAAATGAGAACGATCAGGATCACTACCACTGAGGAAGCAACCCGCTCTTGCTGCTTGCATGGTGTTGTGCAAGGCTAATCCCTGCCTTTATCCTTTTTCTATTCCTCTCTTAAAATGTTGTTGCTCAGTTGTGCAGCTCCATGGGAGCCTGTTGCAATGCCACCTCATTGATCACAGCTGCTTAATTTCCTGTTTCTTCAGCAGTATTTACAAGGGGTTTTTGCTATTTTGCTAGGAAATGAGAAGATAGTTTCAGGCTTTGCAATGGAAATTGGCTTTGTTAGTATACGCTGTTGTTTAATATGGCACAACAGCAGCTGCACAGGAGACTGTCAAAACTAAATAGCTGCTTTCACTTAGCTAAACAAGCATCTGCCTAACCCTTGTCTCGAGGGTTGCTTCCAAGGATGGAATGAAAAAGCTTTAGCTCAGATCTGAGCTCAGTACATAAAGATGTGACATACATTTGTATGACACATGACAATATAATGTGACATACAAATGTCCGTAACAATAGACTGGCTGGTTGGTTTTCCACAATCTTAGCCTGGCAGCACTACTGCAGTGTATAAAAACCAGGAGGAGCAATTTCTTTCTCCAATTCCGGGCCCTTAAAAGGGGAAAAGTTCTTGGTGCACAAATACAAAAAGGCTTCTACTATAGAAAAAGCACTATTGAACTGCCTTCAGAAACACTGTAACACAGTGGTGAAGTCCGCTGTATTTATATTGATTCTTCACAGTATGCTGTAAGGTTTTTCTTTGTTGTTTTAGGAGAAAGGAGTTGCTTTTACATTATTCAATCCCAGAAGAGCTGATGCCTAATACATTGTCTGCATTGTACTCAGGAAATATATTTTAGTCTAATCATCCCAAGAAAACCTAAATCTCATGTAAATACTGCATTTCTTAGGGCTCTTTGAAAGCAGGTAATTAGGGACTGATAATAAAATGTGGGCAAATTACCTTCAGTGAAGATGGAAAAATATTCTCTACTGACAGACTTATACCAAAAAGCTTTAGATGGGGTCTCTGGATAAAAAAGTAATTTATATTGCTTTCTGTTGTCATTCTTAGGCATCTGGCAGCACTGTGTAGCATTTTTTTCAGTTCTCTTTTTTAAGGAATCCTAAGAGGAAAGGTAAATGAAAGCTGGCAACAACTAACAGAAAGGAAAATGTAATTATGAATAATTAACGTAATGATTTAAAGAAGCGGAATACAGCTAATGAAGAAGTAGAAGCAAGACTTCTTGTGCAGTTTTGCAGTGCAGCTGTGCTCAAAGAGGGGGTTAAATATAGAACAGTGCAAGCCTAAGCTCTGCAAGCCAGTAGAGGACCACAGTAAAGCATCTTGTCATGTTTTCAAAATTAATTTGTTCCCTCCAGCAGAGGGAACAAACAGCAATAATTCCACAGGTAGATTGTCTGCAGATTAAAACTCTTACTTACTCTATATCAGGATAAAGAGCTGGAAGGATTCACTGCAGAAAAGTTTTTTTCAGACAGAGCACTCAATTTTTGTTCTCTGTTCTTAAGAAGATTAGCTTCTCTTCAGAGACTGTGACAAGAGCAAAAACTGCTTTATTAAGAAAAAGAAATCTCTATCATTAATACTTAGTGTCCTCCTGCCAGATACATCTCAAGACTAACTGTTGATATGAGGTAAATTTTTGTTTTATCAGAAATACGTGAAGGGTGTGTGTCGGGAGGATGGGGTCAGGCTTTTCTCAGTGAAGCCCAGTGACAGGACAAGAGATAATGGCTGTAAGCTGAAGCATAGGAAATTCCATGTGAATGCATGTAGAAATTTTTTGACAATGAGGGTGACAGAACACTGGAACAGACTGCCCAGAGAGGTTGTGGAGTCTCCTTCTATGGAGGTATTCAAAACCCATCTGGACGTGCTTCTGTGTGACCTGGTCAAGAGAATCCTGCTCTGGCAGGGGGGTTGGACTAGATGATCTTTTGAGATCCCTTCCAACTCCTAACATTCTGTGATTCTGTGATTCTGTGACAGAAGCCAAACCTGTTTTAGGCTCTGTCCTAGGCTCCCTCAACCCTCCTTTGAGGTGAGGTAATGTTTAGATTGTATTACATAGCAACAAAGTGAAGTACCCAAACCCAAATAAGGCTTGTAAACACATATGCAACAATTCCATACGCACACCAAGATATGTCCATCAGGGACCACCACTTATTTACTTCCTATAACTAGATGACTAGCGTGAAAATTTACTTTGAATTGGTTCTTAGCTAAGACATAATAACTTGCTGCCTTTTCTAGCCTCTGATTCACGGACTCTAAAAATAGAGTACTTTTCCCACAAAGACATTCAAAGGAAAGTCATAGAATCATAGAATGGCTCAGGTTGAAAGGGACCTTAAAGATCATCTAGTTCCAACCCCCCTGCCATGGGCAGGGACGCCACACACACTAGACCAGGTNCACATCTTTTTTATGCTGAGGAGCCCAGAACTGTACACAGTACTCCAGGTACAGTTTGCCTAGTCTTCTTGCTGATGGGTTGTAGTTATCTATTTAATTGCGCAGCTCCATTCTTTGCACTCTCTGTGGAAGAGAAAAGATCTGCTGTGGCAGAGAGGCTGGACAAGATGATCTTTCAAGGTCCCTTCCAGCTCCTAACCTTCTGTGATTCTGTGAAGTGTTACAGACTAGAGAGCTCATCTTAGTGACTCCTGCAGCTTAAACAAAATAGACAGAACATACTTTTTCACCCATCAACAGAGCAAACCATGGGTTAAAGCAGAAGCCAGCAATCCAAAGCACTTAAATGTCTTAACTACCTGTAACCGGAGCAGCAGCTTCCAGAGACCCCCAAGAGAACCACCTCTCTGCTCCTAGGTACATTGGTGCAGAGGGAAGGAAAAATTTATGTGGAAAGAACAAGGTAAGATTTAGCAGGGGCAGCAATGGCAGGAGAGGTTGTGATACTGCTTGAAAAGTCATGGTCTGCTTGTAGACAGGCGAAACAGTTAACTATACAAACAGCTTGGCACTCTCTGTGCTGTTCCACCTTTAACCTAAGAAGCTGCGCACAACCCTTTTATGCAACATGAAAAAGCCAGAGGACTGCTTCTGCAGCTAACAGCATAGCTTTGATCTACATCTAGCATGTGCAAGCTGCTGCAGTTGAGCAAAAACCACTTCCAGGCCAGCCTGTGGCGAAATGATCCACAAGAGGAAAAACATGGTAAATTCTCAGTGCTGACTGCTCATACCAGTGTCCACACAGCACAGCCTGGCCAAATCTCTTACATCTCTTCGCTTCTTTGGTAGTAGTTTAAACTTAACTGTTTGTATCGCTGCCTTTCTGAAGCTGTTGTTCTGTCTCTGGGGCTCACCTTCTGCAGCGCTGTTGCTTTATTTGTATTACTACAGAGCCTGTCACCTCTGCTCAGTTTCTGCCTCACATGGAACCTCCTATGCTTCAGCTTACAGCCATTGCCCCTTGTCTTGTCACTGGGCTTCACTGAGAAGAGCCTGACCCCATTCTCCCAACACCCACCCTTCCCATATTTAAAAGCATAGATGAGGTCACCCCTTCATCTCCTCCAAGCTCAAGAGACCCAGCTCCCTCAGACTTTCCTCATAAAGATGTTCCACCCCCTTCATAATCTTGGTGGCTCTGTGCTGGACTCTCTCCAGCAGTTCCCTATCCTTCTTCAACTGAGGGGCCCAGAACCGGACACAAGATTCCAGATGCAGCCTCACCAGGGTAGAGTTAAAAGGAAGAACCTATCTCCAC
>VWZX01004645.1:72137-90044 GCA_013399015.1 Galbula dea
CCATTGACCACAACTCTCTGACTTCTGTCCTTCAACCAGTTCACAATCCATCTCACTTCCCAATCAGCCAGTCCACACTTGCTCAGTTTAGCTGCAAGGATGCTGTGGGAGATAAGTGTCAAACCCTTATTGAAAATAAGATAAACCACAACCAGTGCTCTGCCCTCATCTATCCACCTGGTTGTCCTCATCAAAGGCTATCAGGTTGGTCAAACATGACTTCCCCTTGGTATACCCATGCTGACTGCTCCTAATGACCCCCTTCTCCTTGATATGCCTAGAGACAGAGTTGAGGATAAGTGTTCCATCACCTTTCCAGGGATGGAGGTGAGGCTGACTGGTCTAGAGTTACCTGGCTCCTCCTTCTTGTCCTTTTTGAAGACTGGAGTGTCATTTGCCTTCCTCCAATCCCCAGGCACGTCTCCTGTCTCCCAGGACTTACCAAAGATGATGAAGAGCGGCCTGGAAATGACTTCTGACAGATCCCTCAGCTGCATCCCATCAGGTCCCATGGATTTATGGATGTCCAGATGGCTTAACTGCTCCCTAACCCAGTCCTCTTCAACTAAGGAAAATTCCTCCATTATCCTAACATCACGTAGGGCCTCAGGGGTCTGAGGCTCCTGACAACTGTCAATTCTTTGTATCATCTGTCACCAAGGCACCCTCCTCATTCAGCAGTGGGCCTACCTTGCCTCTAGTATTCGCTTTCCCTGCAATGTATTTGAAGAAGCCCTTCCTATTGTCCTTGACATCCCTTGCAAGGTTTAATTCCAGAAAGGCCTTGGCTTTCCTAGTTGCCTCCCTACGTCCTCTGACAACAGTCTTAGACTCTTCCCATGTGGCCAACCCCTCCTTCCGTAATCTGTAGTTACTGGCAGCAGAAGATAAAGCTCCTTTTGATCATTTTGCTCGAGAACTGCTTTTTCGGCAGGCAGGGAGAGTCAGGAAGGGATCTCTGCATCCTGCACAGCTTAGCCATTGCTCTGGGTATCGGAGCTTTGAGCAGAATATGTGGTGTCTATGCCTCTCTTCTTGATGTAGCATGAAATCCAGGGAGATTCCTGCTTCTGTTGTATGTTGAATTGGCTCAATTGAATCATCTTTATTCACTTTTCATAGCAAGTAGAAAGTGGGTATTAATGACATGAGATATGATATTAGTGATAGTGAGAAGAGGTGCATGTCCTGAGCATCTTTCGGTGGGCATTGAAATGGAGTAGTAGAAGGTAGATTTGGTAGTAAAAACACTACTTTTGTCTTTTTTTGTCTTTTTTTTTTTTTCCTTTTATAACCATAAGGTAGTATCAGATTCACAAAGGTAGCTATCTGAAGAAAAAAAATCAGGTGAAAATTACTGTATTGAAGTCCATAGTTAAGACTTTTCTCCAAGTTTTGTTTTCATCTGTGAGAAAACAGCTGTAGTTTATGAAATTATGGGCTGTAGTCAGTATTTCTCCAGGAATATTCTGTACTCTTAAAAAAAGAATTAATTCCATCTTGATTACTACACTTGACAGCATTGCTGCAACCTTGCGAGGGGCTGTTTTGAGTAATGGCTTTTCAGCTTGGGTCATACATATCATGAAACAGTAGCTTCCAGGTGGTGTTGAGTGATCTGATTTTAGTAAAAAAGGATTGATGTAGCATCTTAGTCCTACTTGTGACTCAGCCATAAGCCAGGTTTGGTATTAAACACAGGTTCTCTAGGTTTGTTAATAATGGGGTCATAAACTTTAAATACTTCCTTGTTGGCAACAGTTACATTGGCATTTTGGATCTTGCTTCTTAATTCAGTGATGGTGGTTTTTGACCACCAAAGGACTTGTGATAATTAGAGAAAATGGCAAATGGCTTATACCAATGTACAGTCAGAAAAATACACAGTGTGGGCGTGCTGGTTATGCCCAACAGGAAACTGGTGATGAATAGAGGAGAAGGAACTGGTGGTTATTTAGTCTGAAATGGCTGCAGGGCTCAACAGGATGAAAGGACAGCTTATCCAGGTCTGTCCAAGATAAAGCAATACTTCATACTTAATGTAGTTTGGCCAGTGAGCCAGGAAACACTGCATAAAATTTGTCATTGGTTCTTAAATGTAAGCAGTGATGAAATCCCTTCACAGTGAACGGATATCAACTCACTAATGAATTTTGCTGCCCCAAAGAATACTGACATTTAGTTCATTCATGCCCATGGTGTTGTATCATCATTAGAAAAACACTGGAGAAAGGACTTTCTTTTGTGAAATGTCTGGCATTCATAGATGTTATTTTTAGACAGTTGAATGATGAGTTTTGCATTTTTTGTATATTAACTGCTGACTGCCTAGGCCTCAGCTTTTATTTCTCCATGAGAAATTTTTCCTCCATCTGGCTGAATTACTTGAAACAAACAATTAAGGAGAGCTAATGTAATGTAGAATAGGCTAGTCTAACTGAATTGAAGAAGTTGTAAACAAGTCTTCACAGTTCTTGATATTCTCTCGGTACAAAGAAGAAAAGATAAGTTTCCTATTTTATTACTTGGTAGAAATTTTGGGATTAGTTGAAATCTAAAGGATGAACCAGCACCATATATAAAAGGCACACCTTTCAGCCCACTTGTGGAAGGTGACAGCAGCTATTTTTTGTCAAGGTGCCAGGCTGAATAAAGGGTTTAGAATGCAGGTCAAATAAATCAGTAATATTTATGGGATCTAGAAGGCTGTATTCATTCCCTGGATAAACTGGCTGTGTTTAAGCAAAAGCTATTTTACAGTATTCTGCCTGTTCTTCTGAATAAGATTTTGAAGAAAACAGCAAATTTTGATACCTATGAGCTGTCCAAATGTTTAGCTTTTTCTACACACCCTGTTAAGAGAAAGATCTGGTTTAACTCACTGATTTTTTGGTAGGGCCCATCAGAAGCACTGTAGCCAGCTGCACATTAGGTATTTTGATGAAATCTCTCACCTTTGTGCAAAGACACACCATGTGTTCAGGGACTAATGTGACTTTTGATTTCCTTAATGAAACTGTTCACTGCTTAGATAAAAGAATCATCCTTATAGTAGAGAAAACAGTATGAGTTTGACATAATGAGCATGAAAGATGATGAGATAGGCAAAATGTTGAGTTTTTCTTTCTCAAGGTCTACTTGTCATTTCCAGCCTGAGGCAGAGCAGGGTGTTAAGGCAGGTTAGCATTTGCTCCTTCATCCCTAGAAATGTGCTTTCCTTCTGCACCAGTCAGTCACATGTTCAGAGGATCCCAGAGTTACCTATGCACTGACTGTGGGTAGTCAGATCTATTTGTTGGGGCTGACTCCAGAATATCACAGAATCACAGAATGTTAGGAGTTGGAAGGGACCTTGAAAGCTCATCTAGTCCAAACCCCTGCCACTGCAGGGAAACCTACAGCACCCGGTATTCCCAGTCAGTCTCTCATCCAAGTACTAACGGGGCCTGACCCTGCTTAGCTTCCGAGATCAGACAAGCTCGGGCATTCTCAGGGATCAGTGTCATCTAGGTCAGAATATTTTCATTACAAAAGCAGCTTACTAAACTGGCAGCATTATTCTTCTGCTGTGTCACAATATGGCCAAATAAGCAGATGTAGTGTGACATTTTATTCTTTTCTTCCCGACAGGAAAAACAATATAGGAAAAAACTAGAGGAAAAAAAGGCAAAAATGCTTATGATGAATAGCTAAATAAAGCTGAATGAGGGTCAGGTAAACACAAACATAAAAGTGGATGCAAACATTCCTACATATTTGAAAAAGGCAAGTATAAACAGTAGGAAGAGATGCTCTAGTGTTTCCCAAGCTTTCTACCTAGCAATATGTGTGGAAAAAAAAGGATGTAGAAATAATACAGAGACCTAATTAGGAACTAGGCCATTATCATATGGAATAAGCCTTCCACAAAAAATAGAAAAGCACAGGGTAGATCCAAGTTTAGATGAAACACTGCACAGTACATACTAGAGAACAATCAGTAAAGGAAATTTGGATGGATAAGGAAGAGTCTTCTCCTGATCTTGGTACTTAGGAGTGAGTAGTGACCATGATAAATGATGTTATGACTGTGTTCTGTTAAAGCATTTGTCAAAATTCTTTCTCTTTTTGTTTTTAGGCCTCTTCCTTATCTTAGGCTTGATACTTTACCCTGCAGGTTGGGGATGCCAGAAAGCAATAAGCTATTGTGGACCTTATGCTTCTGCTTATAAACTTGGAGACTGCTCCTTGGGCTGGGCTTTCTACACAGCAATTGGTGGCACTATTCTGACGTTCATCTGTGCAGTCTTCTCAGCGCAAGCTGAAATAGCCACATCCAGTGACAAAGTTCAAGAAGAAATAGAAGAAGGAAAAAACCTTATCTGCCTCCTTTAACTCCAGTGAGGAAAAATACCAGCACCTGGATACTAATGTGCTTTCCACTGAGTGATCAAGCAGATCTGCTTAACCTGTTCTACTATTTGTGTGATTGAGCCCCATGCATTCCAGCCCTGAACTACTGAAATGGTCTTTCTTCTTTGCTGAGCAATGAGGATCACAGAAAAGATCCCCCCCCCCAAAAAAAAAGAGCAGAATGTAAATATTCGGGGATTTTTTTTTTTTTTTGGTATTTCATTGTATGATGAGGACACAATGGAATATATTAATCAGACCAGGTAGGTGAGGAATCATGTATATAGCAGAAGTGTTTTTTATAAGGGCAAATTCTGATTGATTGGATTGCCTTAACCCACCTTGGTCATTTTGAAGAATTTGGATATTAAATAATAAAAGCCAGCACATTTTTTCTTTTATCTTATACAAAAGAGAAGCCTATTTCAATTGGGCTTTGTTCCTAAGGGCTCCCCTCACCTGTGAATATTTACCACCACCTGGTTTGGTACCATGCTTTTCACTGAGGTGTTTTTTGATATTGAACTTCCACAAAGTACAGTGCCTTCTTTGATAGTATGTTGGAGAGTGCAAAGCTAATGGGATGCCGTTTACACCAACCTTTAAACATTTAAAAAATTGAGTCCCTGACACGTTTCTTTGTCTTGAAATTTGTGGTGCAAAATGTGTGCCACTTGTTAGTTAGGTAAATGATTTTGTTTCCACTGACTAGACAGAGAAGCTGTTGCTACAGTGGCTTTTACCTGATTCTGATAAAATTGTTTGAAATAGTCATTAAAAATATGAAATAGTCATTAAAAATATTTTTACAGCCTTTATTAAAACTCCTGAAATCCCAAGCAGATGGCAATTCCTCATAGCACAGCTGTGAATGCCAACAGCCTGGCCTGGGCTGTAGCCTCTCTTACATACGTAAATTGCACATTGGACTTCAACAGTATTATTCTTTATCTTGCCAGTAAAACCTCATTCCTAGTCACAGATCAGTCTGTCTCATGACCCAGAGCCACGTAAGTCCTTAAGCAATTTACATTTTTCAGGAAGTCATGCCAAATTCTACATGGCTGGGAAGATCTTTTCCCTTTTTTATAAAACCACATGTAGTACGGACACTTCTCTAACTAAATCAGGACGAAAAAAAAAAGCAGACCTTGCCACAAATGACATTCCTTTATCAAAGGCAGATGGTTGTATTATTTGTGGTGTTGCATTGCTTACTAGAACTACTTCTGAAAACAAATGTAAAAGGTATTTTAAAAAAACAACACAATAATGCCACTGTGGCATAGAAGCATTGGGGATAATTTAAGAAGCAGTTCTAATGAAATACTAAGTGAATTTTAGACTCCTTATTGGTTGTTTAACGTCATGCAATGACAGTGTTGCTCTCTGTCACTTGACTGTATAATAAGGAGCAAAGATTCTTGTTTATGCCTTAGTATGTGCCATTAGTTATTTATAGTTATTAAAAAATTGTTACTGTACATGTAGATAGCTAATTTCAATATATTGCTCAAGTCATTCACAATACAAGAACTGTTCAGCAGTTGTGACATTGAGCCCAGGGCCAGCCTCACGCACAGGTGGACGCTACCAGTTGCAGTGTTGGAGTACCCCTCCAGTGCCTACTGGGCAGCACGGACACTGCCTTGGCCCAACCACTCTATGCAGCAGACCAAGCCTAGCTCTCCACCTGCACATGTCTGAGCCCAGGCCACCTTCAAGCTACCTGCTGGACAGACAGAGATGATCTCTTAGCTGCTGTGCAACAAACGAGGTCAACTTCTTCTGATACTGAAAAGGGATTGTTTTAATCTAGCCTCTTCAGGTGTTCACCTGCTCCTGCAACCCATGTCCCCTGCATTCTAGCTTAAAACGTGTGACTCACTTTTCTTTTACTTACTTAATTTTAAAAAAAATTTAAAAGGTTATGGTCTGGAACCATTTTTGTCAACTGCCTACATAAAGCAAGATTTTAACAAATGAGAATTACTAGCACAAAGTGGTGTCCAAGGACAAAAGTCAGAGCCAGCCCATCATATCCAAACCTGTGTGTTTCTTCTCATTTTTAACCTGTACACACAAACATACCACCCAAAGGGCATGCAGGTAGCTTATACCTTGAGTCCCAAACAGCTGCAAGGTGGCCCCAGCCAACATTAGTCCTGAGCCCTCTGCTGGGGTGTGTGCCTTGGAACCTGGCCCTCACCTCAGCTCTGTGTTTGTGGGCTCTGCAGTTGGAAAGAGGGGGAGCTAGGAAGACTTAGAGTAGCCTATAAATCAGCTAAAAATTAATTGCAAAATAGATTTACAGCTTTTCAAAGTGGATGGCAATCCAGTGTCTACACTGCCACTGCCAATAAAGCCTGACACTGTATTAGAGTGACAAATGCTCCTTTGGCTTAAGAACTCAATTAGTCAGCATAAGGTTAACTCTTTCAAAAGGTATAGAGGGTACATGCTTTGGCTTAGAAGTAAACAATGACCAACATTCATTTACATTACTTGCTGACCTCTGCTGTGATCTACAGAATGCTCAAACAATTTTAATAATGCAGTTTTTTTAAGTACAGAAGAGGGGTTTTGCAGTGGCACGCTTTGCTTTTGTTTGCATTTGTAACCAAGAAGAACCAGCTTTTCTGCTTGTTGCAGGTATGCTATCAACTCGCTCTGCAACAACATAATCAACTAACTTGCAAGGAGCGTTCATCACATAGCACAGACAGAAAGACAGGCTGGGAAGAAATACAGAAAAAAAAATCAGAATTTCTTTTCTCAGGGTTCTGTTTTTCTAGCAAGTTGTAAGATGGTATATATTGCAGATCTTTTTTTTTTTTCTGGATGAGGGTTTCAGGTGTAGGATGCACTCAATTCGACAGCTGTTTGAAGTTGTTCCTGAAGTTCACCTCAGCAGTAGCTTTTTTGGAGAAAAAAAAAGAGGAAAAAAAAAAAAAAAAAAAGGAAAGAAATGAGTTTAAGCCTACTTTGATTAATTTCATGAGGGAGCTGCAGAGAGTAACTGCTTCTTAATGTACATGCACTGCATAGGATCTAGAAGAATTTGCTGTGGATTCTTTAAAACCTGTGTGATGATACTTAACTTTGGTTTTGTGGTATTGAAGAATTCTTCAAACATCTGTGGTTTGATCAACTTCATAAACTTGCATTCTGTAAAGTGCCATAGACTTTTTTTTAAATTTGTAGCATATTTAAAAAAAAAAATATATATATATACACAAACTTGTGTGAGATGTGCAATACCAGGAATGGGTTTTGTTGTGGTTGTGGGGGATTTTTGGTTTGGTTTGTTTTTTCCCTTAGTTTTTTCTTGTAAAGAAGATATTTGAAAAGGGACTTCCCAGGGAAGAAGTGGCTGGAGTTTCAGTGGTGTGGACAAAGTAAAGCATACAGTAATGCAACAGAATCACCGATTTTGAAGATTAATACAAAAGCACTAACAGCAGCTTTAAGATTTAACACAAAACTCTTCTAGATTGATCTGAAATACTCAAGATCTTTATAATACAGACAGTTCAAATGTGAAGCTGTGTCCATCTCTGGTAATATACAATCTAAAAGCTGAAAAGGCTCAGCAAGGGTTCTCAATGTGTTTATAATGTCGCACTGCAAAAAACATTGCTACTGAGCTATTCCTGGGTTGTCTGTATCACTTTTGTATCTATTTTACTCAATAAAGTGGATTCCGAGATTTTTTTTTTTCCCCAGCCAAATAATTTCAATTTTGGATTGTTACCCAATATCAAAGTATCTCATATCCTAGTGATAAATGGAGAAGAGCTCAAGTCTTCCTTTGAAAGCGGTGGGTGTTGGTGCCTACTCTCAAGGGCAGGACAGAGACTTCACAAAAAAAGAGCATGGCAGCAATGTATTCACTGCAGCCACTTTGTACAGGAAGAGTGGCTATGGCAGTCCATCTACAGTAGATTTTTTGAGCCATGGTTTATTTATGGTACTGTTTTTCTGTTCCTGAGTCACCACTATGTACATTTGTTAGCATGAATGATGTACACCTAATCTTTTATTATTAATCTAAATTTCAATTAAAATGTGAGTTTTCAAACTTTAACTGGACTCTGATTACCTTAATTCAGACATACTGGTCAAGTTGTTGCACAGCAAGGTAGCTTTAATTGTAGCTTTAATGGCATTTAAGATCTCCACTCATTAAGGTTGTTAGTCTTTGAGGTTTCCATCTGATTTTAACAATTATTACCACTTAATGATGAAAAAGTACGTGATTGTAGCTATGTATGACATTGTAGCTATGTGTTATACAATACAGTTGCATTAAAGAGACTTTGAAAGTATGTCTGACAAATGTTTCTTATTTTGCAACTAAAGCACTGCAGTTCCTTTCTCATGAAAAGAGACAGTGAAGGTTGTAAACCAAATACTGCTTAATCACATAGACTTAAAATGCTGTTTGCCACAATGTGTCTTACCTTTCACCTGTGACTTGACAAACACGAGAGAGGTTACAGTATTGTCCTGCAGGCAAATTTGTCCTGTAGGTTACAGTATTGTCCTGTAGGCAAATTTGTGGCAGACTGAGGAGTAAAGTTTTTGGTACATGAGAGAAATGTCAGCATGTCACTTTTATCTCAGTGTTGCTATGGTTCATTTCTAGTAAATCTACATATAATTAATTGAATTTAGTTTAATTACACTTCTAACAGTTTCTAAACATCCATAAAAGTACTTCTTGGTTAAAACTTGCTGAGTTTAGAAACCTACAGTCCAGAAGAGTTAGAGGATAGGTGCCACTAAATGCACCATCACATTAGTCACCTTTATGGATTCCAAAGCAGGTATAGATACAGCAGTTATTCTACAAATAAAAAAAATACTGCTGAAAGAAATTACAAAGTACTGATTTGTATAGCTAAAAAAATTGCCCTCTTTTTCAGTAAGGTTAACAGAGTTGGCAGTAGGAACCACAAAGTTCAGTTCTCTTAATTGCGTGATTTATTACAGACTTCTGCATTCTAGTAACTTCCTCCCAAGCTCCACCTAGGTTTAGTATGGTGATGCAATGTATGTTATTAATAAGAGAGGGACAGGAATACACAGATGTAGTCTTCTTCCTGTGATTCACTCAAAATTTGTTTTCAAACAGATGCCTTCTATTTGATTTGTGGTAGGAACTGATGTCCCTAACCACCTTTAGGTATCACTCAGATGCAGTGGGATGAATAATTTGGTCTCGCTGAAAAAGACAAAGAAAAAAATAATTCCAAATTTACTCACAGTAGTCTGACCAATACCAGTTGCTGTCCTACCTGGAACAAAAATTATGACCCCACTGCCCAATCCAGCACATCCACTTTTTTCTCTAAAACCTCAAAAATACATGCAGAGCAAAGACAATAGCCCTGCACTGCTAAATGGCCACATGTGCTTTGACATGTGTACTGTGACTACAGCTCAGGTGACATACAACTGTTTAATAAGGCTACAGATATTGTAAAATCTACTTGCAGCCCTGTCAACTGAAACGGTGGCAGAGCAGCTGAGCACACAGACACATCAATGGTCAGTGGAACTTGTTTTCAGAATGTCTGTGGCTCTGGCCAGCATATCCCACCCAGCTCCAGTTCTACAGGTTTGCAAAGCTGAGCAAATGGTTACAGGTAACTGGACTCCAGGTTATGTCTTCTAGGCCCTCAGGCTCTTCCAAGCACGTTGCCAATTACTAACACAACCTCCAACTTATGTCACCAAAAAATCAGTCTCTGCAATTTCCCATCTCAACAGCTTAAAGCTTCCTGAATTGTAGGTACAAAAAAGTAAAACTTGGTCTCCTCAACACTTTGTACAGCAGCTCCTTTGTGTTCAAGTGTCCTCTCTTCACCTCTGAGGGATGTAACAGCAATGTGTAAGAACACTCACTGAAACAGGACAGTACATTTTAGATACTACATATATATATATATACACACACACACACACAGAGTCACATTGTGGCACTAAGTGCATTGAGAGAAAATAAAATGAATTAAAGGCACTGTTGTTTGGTGTAATCACTATCCATTCCTCCAACAAAAAGTACATTTTAGACAAGCTGTACATGCTTCCACTAAACAGATGGACACAATTTTTTTTTCCCCCAGAACAAAATGGCACTGTTCTTTGTATTATGCATTTACAAATGTAACTATGTCACAGTGGTCTAGGTAAGATTGTTTTGCCCTTCAAAGAAATTCAGTATTAGAGAGAAGGTGTTACAGTTGGTATTATATGAAAAAAATTAAACAAACTATGATAGTGCCTAAGAAACCAACCAAACAAAAGAAGGCAAGACACAGCTGTGGTTCAGAGATGTCAGTTCAAAATAAACACTACCAAAGCAATGCTTTTTTCAGCAACTTCATTTTACTTTCAATACTGTTTCAGGATTCACTTAATACCTGTAGAATTTCATTCAGTAATGACAACATGTTTAGATTTTAACCCACTTGAGTTTACAGCACAAGAAAGTGGGCTGCAAGTGTTGAAGAATATTCTTTGTAACAGTTGAGTAGACTAATTCTCAATATCCTTATATCAATATTATTTTGATAGTGGACATTTTGTATCCCCATTTCAGCACAATTACAGCATATATATACAGAATTATAAAAAAGAAATGAGACTTTTACACAGACCATCTGCCCTGCACATTATCCTGACTGTCAGAAGAAAAATCTCTATACTGGTCAAAACTATATGGACCAAACACCCAGGAAAAAGTTTTTTTATTCTATGACACTGTGTTAATACAATAAATATACAAAACTTCTGAACTACTCAGACATGCAACAGAGGGATAGAAGAAGTGCATTTGTACAGAACCATGACATTCACCAGGATGGTAGAGCATTGTTAGTAATTTACAAAATATACAAATATCCCCCAGGTAAATAAACCAACTCCTAAATTACAGATCAAAGACTACTGACATTCCAGTGTTTAAACTTCATACTCTGTACTCCATTTGCCACAATACTACAAAATGACAACTTAAGTGGGTGCCATACTCTCATTAATTAGTAAGAGACTGTAAAATCTAGTTTTCATTTAATAACAACATACGAAAACCAAAATATTTTAACAAGTATTAGCCTTCCATTGTCAAAGCTAAACTAGAACTTCTCCCTCCCTTTTGGGCTAGAGAGAGTCAGAGATTTCTGGTTTAAACAATTCACAATTCACGTGTAACTGAAACTCAAATCTTCCTTAGTCAATTTAAATCTAATGAATGTACATTCATCCCATGACATTACAAATCAACACTCCCAATACACAGAACATTAAATATGTTTTCTCAAAGAGTCTTAAAACATGTGGGACAAAAAGACTATCTGCCAAGTTGAGATTTTATTCCTGACTCCCCCCACCTCCCATAATATATTCTGGTAACATACATTATTATGCAATCTTCAACTTAAGTTAAATTGCGAAAAAAATGTCCCTGGGATTCCTACCCAAAAGATACCAAGAGAATTCCTTAAATTCACACTTAAAAGTAATTCACAGTAGAGTTCCCAACTGCAATCCTCAAGTTAAGTTTAAAAGATTATGAAAAGAATAATCTTCATATACAGCTGCTGGGAGCATGATGCCTGATCTCAACAGAAAATGGTGGCTTTTATCTGGAAAGCTTTTAGTAACATTCCACACAAATTTAAGTTCAGTGCTAATGTGTCCACTAGTATGAAATTTTAGAGGCTCTATTACACAGAATATTTAAACTGCTTTTAACTTCACGATGTGGAGAACATTTAAAAGCAGGGATATTCGTTAATATGAACTATGAGCATAGGTGAAACTACGACATTTATCCAAATTCAAGTTAGATTTAAAGAAATTAGTAAAAGAAAGGAGACTAATAGAGACTTCATGCCAACAGTGCAATACTGATCCAGAGATTAAGCTAGGGGGTTTATTTTTTTGTATTTTTTTTTGCTATTCTGAATACAGTGTAGTGAATATGAAAGTCAGTCGACACTCAGAACACTGAAGGGGCCTCAGAATTTTATGCTGTCTTACTAAAGGTGATTCACCTTAAGATCTGAATTCATTTCAGACACAGTGTATACTTTTTCAGGTTGTGGGATGTGGTCCATTCTGTTCTCATTTACTAAAACAGAGTTTGAAAAAACAGCCCACGTATTGTACAAAGGACTCATGAGACAATGCAAGACTATAAATAATCTTCAAAGGACAGAGAGAAACATGACATAATACTAAGGCCTGATTATATCTGGAATATTATGATGGTATGTTTCATTATGAATTGTTCAGTTCCACGGCACCAATCCAACCTCTTAGGCCTCCAGAAGTTCACAGAATCACAGAATATCCTGAGTTGGAAGCGATCCATAAGGATCATCGAGTCCAACTCCTGTTTAGGCACAAGACAGCCCCAAAGTCACACTACGTGCCTAAGTGCATTGTCCAAGTGCCTCTTAAATTCCGTGAGAGCTGGTGCCATGACAGCCTCCCTGGGGAGCCATTCCAGGGCTCCACGGCTCTCTGGGTAAAGAACCTTTTCCTAACATCCAGCCTAAACTTCCCACGGCACAGCTTCATGCCATTACCCCTGGTCCTGTCACTGGTCACCAGACAGAAGAGGTCAGCACCCACCCCTCTCTCTCTGGTGAGTAAGTTATACACAGCGATGAGGTCTCCCCTCAGTCTCCTCTTCTCCAGGCTGAAGACACCAAGCGACTTCAGCCTTTCCTCATAAGTTTTCCCCTCCAAGCCCTTCACCATCCTTGTGGCCCTCCTCTGGATGCTTTCCAGCAACTTGATATCCTTCTTGTATTGTGGAGCCCAAAACTGCACACAGTACTCCAGGTTAAAAAATAACTTTGTTAAAGATGACGATTTCTCACCTTTCAGCTCAAAATAGTTTAAAAGCTTTTTATCCCCAGCTTCAATCACATCACAGAGATGGCTGAATTAAAATGAATTGAAATATCTGTTAAATGTCATTGCTTAAAAAGCTTCGCTTTAGACAATATTCTTGCTAGAAAATTCCAATGCTGAATGTTTAGGGTTTTGGACAAGCAGTAAACAGAATGAATGACAAGGCTAGAGATTTAGTACCATTGTTAAAAACAAATCTACACTTAAAAAAACCCAAACCAAAACCTCAAAAAATCTCAAATACAACAAAAATAGCACTGCATGTAGAAGAGGAACCAAGGGGGAGGGGAGAAACTAGCATTCTGCAACTCAGTATTGGTTTCTTTTCCAGCAAAATTATCACCCAAAGACATGAATGCTGTAATCAGAAATAGCAAATACATAATCATTTAGCTCTGCGATTGAAAATATTAGTTCAACTCAAAACTGTCAGTTGTAACTTCCTTCAACTGTACACTGCACATTCTATTACAGAGAATGTTTATGCACCATAGTAATTTCTCACAGGTAAAGAATACTCCATGTAAACAGATACAAATGAATGCTATTGTTATAAAGTGGTGCAGGTAAATCCTGAACTAAACCACTATTTAAACAAAATCAGGTAACTCAACAGTATTCATGCAAACTTACAGATTTATACCAAAAGACTTATCCTAAAAAAAACCCAACAAACCAATAAGCCACAAAAAACCTGAAACAAACAAAAAATAAAAGAATTTACAGTATCTACCCTACTTGTATTTGTTCTCCAGCAGCTCCTGAAATCACAAAAGCAGCAGCCAAACCTAAATTTCCACATCTCTCAGTCTACTCCACTTCTTATGGAAGAAATAGGGAAAACAGTTCTTAAAAAGAAAAATAACTGATCCAAAGTGCTCTACTGAAGTTAAAAAAGAATACCAAAGTAAACCACTAAAAAAACCTGCCAGGTTCCTAATTCATTTATTTGACCATTATGTAACCCAATTCATTCTCAGGCCAATTATTGATATTATTTATCTTTGATAAAATACAGAAGGCTTTATATTCTACAGAATGCAACATCTCAAAGAAGGGCAAAGAAAGGTTATCTTTTCAAAATAAATAGATTTTTAATAAAATAAACCAAACCTTTCCCATTTTACCCATGCACAGCTGCAGAAGAGAGAAACATGCTGTGTGAATTTTGATCTAGGCTTTTAGGGAATACAGTAAGTGACTGGAAAAATAGAAGTACAACTGGAGAGAACCATGACAACTTATTAACGCTTCCCTACATTCGGTTACCCTTGAAGGTGTTTTGAGCTGCACTGGTTGCTGCTGTAGACGCGGCGTTGGCTGCAGCAGTCTGTACAGTTTTGTTGGAAATCACTCCTGTTGCAAATTCCTGCTGTGCTTTCTCGAAACTAGCACCGGTCGTGCGGTACAGCCCATGCACCTGGAGGGGTGGAAAAGCAATGAAGAAACAGTGCTGAGCCTACTATTTCTTGGTAGACTAATAGCGAAGTCTCAAATACAAAGCAGAGCTGTGTGGTGGGGAAATCTGGTCTGCTCATGTGTTTGGGAGGATCCACAAATGAATAAACAAACATTTTTCCCACAAATCCTACAAATTTTGATTGCCCTGCTGCCCACCCAATTTGACTGTAGGAACACCTTTAACTTTTTGCAAGCGCAGAGGGGTGTCACAGGTCTTTACTGAAATGTGTGTGGTATCTACTGCCTGAAATAACATACCTAAATACACAAACAGGCTATGTCCTTAGAATAACATAGGGCTCGTAGCTTGCAAAAATGTTTTCTGTCTCAATTTGTATACAACTTGTGGTACTCATTAAAAGAGTAAGCGTGCGTGTTAAAAAAACGCAGCAGGAAACAAACCCAAAAAAGTAGTTTTGAATCCACTGTGTCAGTAACATTTTGGTGAAATTTTTTATACATCAACTTTTAGAAACATTTTAATTGATATTGTCACAAGAACAAGCTAAGCTATGACTGAGCATTAAAAAGTATAAAATATCTTAATAATGTAGGTATGTATCTGCTAAAACAGTGTGATGATGAATAATCTCCATAATAAGCAGTTATTAAACAAAAGGACTAACAAACATTCTAAACAATATGGTGTATAATCTGTAGTACAACCAAAAAACCAAATCCTGAGTAACTTCCAATTACTTGAGTACTGAAATTAAAATGCTACTTCTAACTCGTTCAATCAAGTCACAAAAAAGTTTCGTCAAACAACATTGCAAAGTCATTTTCATTCAAGTGTAGCATGAAAATCAATGCTGCAGCTTTTTTCTTTGTTATAAATGTGACTACTTCTCTTCCATAAAGATACACCAGGTCGTATCTTGAGTATGTAGGTTTTTGAAAAGAATACACACGTGTATAGTAGGAATAGTGCAAAAAAAAGGCTTCACTATACATTTTTCTTGCTCGTTTGTTTCTCCTGCACCTGAGTATTTTATGCAGAAAGGGAGACAAGACATCTCCAGGCAGTGTTTAACATTTCTTGCTTACTGCAAACAGGCCAGAAGAGTTTGGGTGTGTGGAAATCTTTCAGTGTAATTGTAAGTCAGAGTGAATTATTACAACTGCTTGCACACCATAATCAGAATTCTCAGTTACATTTTATCTAAACAACATCAAAACCTTAATTAGAACAACAGTACCTAAAATTAGGTCTTTCTGGATATAAATTCACAAAAAGAAACCAAAGGAAAAAATCATCTTTCTTTGTGCTTTTATGCTGTGCAATCATTAATTGACAAAAAAAAGTTAAAATAATGGAAGCAGAGAAATAAAAATCTTTTCCTGACATGCCAGGCACCTCCCTCTTCTATTGATTTTGATAGGAACGATTTTGGCAAGAGCTGGAATTCAGCAAGGAATTTCATTCAGCCTGACAAATCACCACAGATTTGAAAATTACAAGCTGGAATCTACAGGTACAATCAGAGTGTCCAGTGCACTTACCTAGCCTTTCACTGTGGATTTACCTCCCAGTTTCTCTTACTCCCCATTTTAGTTTGCAGAAAATACATTCACTGCATTAACAAAACTTAGTAATTCCACTACAGTACAAGCAAGAAAGTATAGTGGTTAATAGGTAAGGCACAGCACCAAGAATATAATTTAAACCCTATTCTTTGTGAGAGAGCACCTCTCTCAAGCAGGAAAGCAAAATCCAGATGAAACACAGGAAACAGAAGAGAAGAATAACGTGTAACTTACCTTTTTAAACATAACTAAGGAGATAACAGCAGAAGCTGTGAAAAGTGCAGCTATGATTATCATCATAATGCCAACAGGAATACTTTTATTTAGACCAGTAAGAGACGAAATCCACCCACTGAAGGAAAAAGAAAGGAAAAACTTTACTGGCACAGCACATGAACCATTCAACCACAGGTATCCACACCAAGCAAAACTTTATCACCTCCTGGTTCTGATGAACTCTGAATATTCTTGAAGAAAAAGTCATGGGAATTATAGATAAGCATATTTCAGTCCTATAATAAGCTTTGAGAGCTTAATTTCCTTTTTTTTCCAATGCATGCAGTGGAACTATATGAAAAATTGTAGTAAAGATGATCGTATCTGAAGGGGGCTTACAAGAAAGCTGGCAAGGGACTTTTTAGGAGGTCAGACAGTAATAGAACCAGGGGAAATGGGTGTAAGCTAGAGGAGAGTAGATTTAGGTTGGATATTAGGAGGAAGTTCTTCACTATGAGGGTGGTGAGACAGTGGAACAGGTTGCCCAGAGAGATTGTGGAAGCCTCAAACCCTGGTAGCTTTTAAGACAAGGCTTGATGGGGCCCTGGGTAACCTGATCTAGTGGATGGTGTCCCTGCCAGGCAGAGGGGTTGGAACTGGATGATCTGTGAGGTCCCTTCCAACTCTGACCATCCTATGATCCTTGAACAGAATTGTGAAGATATTAGAGTTGCTCATCAACTTTTGGGTTTTTTTGGTTGGTTTGTTTTTCGGCAAACTGTCATTTCAGGCTGATTCAAGAGTACACGATTTCATGGAAGAGAAAATGTCTCTAAAAAGATACTACTTTAAATAGGAAACAAAAACTTGCCACATGCCTGCACCTGCTGCGTGGGAAGACATTTAATTGTATCCACACAGTAACACTTTCTCAATTGAGGTCAATATGATAATTTTATGAGTTCGACATCATCAGATTAACTCATAGAAAATACTGATGGATATATCAGTATCTACTTCAAACACTTCCCCATTCTTCAAAAATGAAACATCAACAGAAAAATACAATATCAACTTCGAAACCACAAAAAGCAGTTTGCCTTAAGAAAAATAAAACATTAAGACAGAAAAGATTCTTCCACAGAAAAAAACAGTAAAAAATTTCTATAAACCCAAATAACCTTCAGACTCTCCTCTACCTATCTGAAATCACTCTGATATTCCCTATGTCCAAATACACTCCACCACAAACCTCCATAATCCAAACTGTAATTACCATCTTCTAATGATCTAGCTACTTTTCATACCTCTTCCCCGAAAACATCTTTAAAAGCATACTCGACATACTTCACAGAATCACAGAATCATTACGGTTGGAAA
>VWZX01004646.1:1142-38791 GCA_013399015.1 Galbula dea
GAGGAATTTCTTTACCAGGAGGGTGGTTAGGCACTGGAACAGGTTGCCCAGAGAGGTTGTGGATGCCCCATCTTTGGCGGTGTTCAAGGCCAGGCTGGATGTGGCCCTGGGCGACCTGGTCTAATGATTGGCATCCCTGCCCATGGCGGTGGGGTTGGAACTAAATGATCTTTAAGGTCCCTTCCAACCTGAGCCATTCTATGATTCTATGTCACGGAGTTTCTGTTGGAGCTTGCTGCATGCAAGATGAAAGGCTGTTTTTCTTGCTTGACAGGATGGCAGTACAAGGTGTGCTTGGTGGGCCATTTTCTTCTTCCTCAACAATTCCTGGATCTCTTTATTGTTTTCATCAAACCAGTCCTTGTTCTTTTTGAGGGAGAACCCTAAGGATTCTTCAGAGGATTGCAGGATGCTGTTTTTAATATGGTGCCAAATTGTTTCTGGAGAGGAATCTGCAGAGTCTGTGGAATGGTTTTCGAGCNTGCTTGCCTAATATTCCTTTCCATGCTTCAAAGTTCTTACCTACTCTGGCATTGAAATCACCAAGGATAATTATCTTATCATCTGCAGGCACCTTTTGGGTAAGGCGGCACAGGTCAGTGTAAAATTTATCTTTTTCAGCAGGGTCAGCTTGGAGAGTTGGTGCATATATACTAAAGAGGACAACGTGTTGCTTGTTGTTTAGTGGAAGGCGTAGGGAGATAATGCGGTCAGAGTGACCTGTTGGCAGATTTTCGAGTTTAGGAACAATAGAGTTTTTGATCATGAAGCCGACTCCTGAGAGATGTTTTTCCATTCTCAGCTTATCTGACCAAAAAATCGTGTAACCGGCACCATGTTCTCTGAGGCTGCCTTCCTCATGAAGGCGAACTTCACTGAGAGCAGCAATGTCGATGTTGAGACGAGCCAGCTCACGGGCAATTAGGGCAAAACGACGCTCAGGACATCCGCTATCTGCAGAGTCGAGCATGGTTCTAAAATTCCAACAGGCTAGAGTTAATTTGGGTACACCCTCAGAGGCAGGTGCATGCCTTTGTCGTGATCTTTATTTGTTCCTGATCATTATTTATTTATTAATGAGCAAACCATTGTTCAGTTTGTTTAAATGCAAGTTGATCTAAGCTTGAACTTGTTTTGTCAACAGAACTCATACCTTTTGTAAAGCTTTTTTCTAAGCATATTCTATTAGGTTTAGTATCTTGTACCATAATAATTTTGCCATTACAACAGAATTGCAGTGACAGTACATGAGAGTATTGCAGTTAATTGGTTTCGGTTAATGAAAATTTGGGACATTTGAGACTTATTTGAAGTTTTTAACTGAATGAATACTTAGTCCCAAAGCAAAAACATATGTTTCTTAATGTCAGGTAGATTTCTATATTCTGATCCACTGATTTACACGTAAGAGAGAGTTACAATTGTAGTTACACATCTTATTCAGGTGTCCACTACTGTTGTTTTCATAGAGGAGTAATTTCTGAGGAGTACAGTCACTTTACGTTGGTGCAGAGCACCCAAAATGTAAGTTACTTAAAGTAGCAGTACTGCAGCATTGTTTACTGAGTACACATTCCAGGTGATTTTTCCAGAGATGATGTTCAAGTGACAGCCTTTTCTTTTTGCATTAATATTGCATTTTCCATGAAAAGATCCAGTTTTATTTACAATTACTGTATATGCTAATGCAGGGAAATAATAGAAACATAGAAACATCATCACAGTTGGAAAGGACCTTCAAGATCATCGAGTCTAACCAAAAGTCCTATACTACTGTTATCCCTAAGTGTCTACTTTGTTTTCAGTTTTTCCCTGAAAAGAAACAAATATTTGCCTTAATGGAATTCACTTTGAGGTTCTTGAGACAAATACATCCCCAAAATAGGCAGGAATGCATTTTATGACTGTAAGAGAGAGACACACGCTCACTTCATGCTTGAAATTTAGTTTTTTCTTTTTATTACATTCAGTTCTCTCAACATTTGATGCTACTGAAAAGCCATCACACAGGAAGTGAACTGTTTCATAGTACTTGAATTTTAATGCTTAAGAATTAAGTTTTAAACTTTGTAACCAAACAAAAATATCCAACCTATAAAGTTTAAGCAGAATTATTTCAGTACAACAAACAGAATTCCAGCAGAAAGAACAATGAATATAAATTTACTTAGATTAAATTTCAGTATCACTGGGCTTCAAATTTCGAAGCTGATAGTCATATTTGTATACCATACATATTTAGGAATATTCACCTGCTGATGAGCTGAAAACCTTCCTTCCATTTTCAGTTGCCTCAGGCTGTGCTTAGAACATTGTAGGAGCTGTTTGTTTATTTTTAAAATTTTATAGACAAGTATTAAAGATTGGATGAAAACTCCATTGAAACAAATGTTGAAAACATGGAGATGAGCTCAGATTTGCAAATGTAATCATTTCCTTAATGAATGGTGTTTTGCTACTTGAAATTATCTCTCCTGTTCTGAGTACTCTGCATTATGTAGGAGCCTGTAGCTTCTTAAATTCCCTTCATTAGAGAGTTTTTGAACTCAAAGGAGTTAAAAACTGGGGAAACAAGTATTACATGATTGAACTCCCAAATCTTCTGAAAATATCCTTCTGAGTTTATTTTTCTTTCAGTAACTAGCAAATTACCCAGCTGGTTTTCATATGAGATTCAGAAGTCAAACTCCAAGATGCATTCACTAGCCTGCTTACTTCTTCATTGCTTCTGGGTTTTTTGTTCACAACTGTCTACTGCACAAGAAATGAAGACCTGTCAAAGCGCTATGGACCTGGGATGGGTGTTGCTTTTGAATCAGTGGTTAAGTGTCTGAAAAAGCTGAAGTTTAAGAAATTAAACCTTATAATTCATAGAATCACAGAATCATAGAATAGCTCAGGTTGGAAGGAACCTTAAAGTTCATCTAGTTCCAACCCCCCTGCCATGAGCAGGGAAGCCACATGCACTAGACCAGGTTGCCCAGGGCCACATCCAGCCTGGACTTATTTTCAAGGAACTTCTTATTTAGAAGTTGACAGACCAAGAATATTTTACAGAAATGAGTAGGCAAATACTATGATTAAAATAATATGAATCCATCTGGAGAAAATATGTCCTTGCTGGTGAACCATTTACCAACAGAATGATTTTGTTATATACACACTTCTGAGATGCAATAGAAAGACAGATGCAACTATTTCTTATTTTGAAGACTAGCCAGCTGTGCTTATGTTCTCAAATGGTTCCTTGTATTTCAGCAAATGGGAATTGTTCTAGTTCCCAGAGCTGTTTTGTGGATTAGAACTGAAGGTTTATGCACGCTTCAAAAACATGGAGGGACTTAAAAAAAGAAAAAACTTTCAATTTCACAACATCTTTCCTCTGAAGATCTCAAACACCTGATTAAACAGTAAGATTATATAGAAATATTTCAGCATAGAAAGTAGAAGAATGGTTTTGCTCTGTTTGGTCCATTCATTTTGTTTGGTTTTGATTTAATTTGTTATTACCTTTTCACTGATCTGATTCCTTCAATAGCAACTAGTATTTCTATTGCTACAACTGTAGTATTTCTAAAAACAGCTCTAAGAATTGCTATCCCAATTTTTCTTACTCAGACGTTTCCAGAAGGACTCTGCAAACCCTATAGAAGCTGCGAGTCTTCAGGTAAGAGCCAATTCATGGGAACTTAAGGGAAAATGTAAGACTTTGTTGTCCATGCTGTTATCCCAGAACTGTTCACCAGTTGTACTAAGCATGTTTCTTGGATTCTTTCCTCTCTCCCCCTGAGGCTCACTGAATTGTAGTTGTATCCCAAGGTGATGGTTAGCTTCGTAATCTCAGAATATAAAGACTCATATTTCTAACTGAAGTATCATCACATACTGGAAACAAGATAATTCAGAAGTTTGGGGACCCAGCTTAACCAAATCTGCCTAGGTTCAGGAGCCAGAACAAATGTGTACTGAGGTTTAAGCAGAGTTATCTGACTTGCAGACTCCTGAGAGGAGCAGGAAGAGTTTGGGCAAATTAAGTAGTCACGTTTTTCCCCCTGCTATTAAAAAATAATAACAATTAAAAAAAATTAACATTTTCTGTGGGAACACAATGTTTTGGGTAACCTTCCTGTCAGGAAAAGTAAATGAAACCATGTAATGTTGGATCAAATACAGCAGCTGCTTTTGATAGAGTTGTTACTGTGGAGTGTCATGAGACAGACATCCCAGTGACCAGGTAGCTCTGCAGCTTGTGCTGTTGGTATTCCTGGGCCTATACTGGAAGCTGTAATTATTAATTTAATTTTATTTTCCACTCCTCCACAGTGGGAGCTGTGTCTCTGCTGGACATGTTTCATGTTATACTGTGTTGTCTTCCTGTAGTTTAGCCACTGTCACCATTAAGAGGATGCTCCACAGTCACACAGCAGTGTCCAATCCAAAGTGTGGGCTGCCTAAAGAATGAGAGATGTGGAGGATGAGAGCTTAATTTAGGACAGTGTGGATGGATGCAAAGAAAAGATTTGACATTTTCATGTGGCTATTAAAAAACCCAAACTCTTCAAGGAGTTTTTTATTTTAATTATAAATTGCCATTCAGAAAAAACAGTATCAGACTATCCTACCACATGGAGATTTCATATTTGATGAGCTCAAATTTGGAATAGAAAAGGAAAGAAGAATTAATTAGATAAGAATCCTTCTTCCTCTTCCAGGAGAAAAAAAAATGTATTCTTTGGGAGACCCTGATCTTTGTTTCTTTTAAGTGCCTGCTAACCTCCTTTCCTCCCTAGTCTCCTGTCTCACCAGTGCACTCAAATATCTGTTTCACAGGCTAGTTGAAGAGATTTCAAGAGAGAATCAGGAAAAGTCTTGCCTCAAGAAAGTTCCTTCTGAACTTTTTCCTCCCTCAGCATCAATCACTTGCAGTGCTCATATCTTTGGCTGACTCCAAGTATCAAAGGAGATGGTAGGAAAGCATACAGGTTGGATTTTACTTTTTTCAGCAGAGATCTTTAATTTTTACAGTAAATGGTTAAATTAATGTTTTCAGTAAAATCCAAGTTGTCTGAGAGAATGATAAAGTCTTATCCATACACAACAACTGGTCAGTCAGCTATAGTGTCTTCTTTCCCATGCTGCTCAGCTAGTGATTTTGACCTTGGTGTGCATGGATCATTCACTCAAGAGATGAGAGTTAATTTAGACTTCATAATAGCCTAGAACTCAACCTTTTCAGAGCTGTGATTGTTTCAGTGATGCCAAATTATATGCAATCACTGAATAATATGAGCAGTGATCTACTGCTGTGTCTTTGGATATAGGCCACCAAAATAATTCTTTTCATACTGATAGGAAACAGGCTATAAATCCAGTCAGTGCTGTACATTCATTACAAAGTCTTTAAGCTATGTTACCATGTAAACAGTATACTGAGAGAAAGAGAATTTTAGGGATTTTTATCCCATTTTTTGTTTTACAGCTATTTTCTCCTTTGAGGGAGCTCCTTGAGGTCCAAGCTAAAAGAAATCTCCATACAACTCTGTCCCTTGGATTCACAAACTTCTGTATGTCTGTTGTTACAGCTTAGGCAGAAAGGCATGATTCAAGACAAGCATACCAAAAAATGAGTTATTTTCATCATGTTCTCTGCAAATTCATATGAGGTTCACATGTCACTCTGCAAGGGTAATGAGGAAAGCAAAACTATTATCCAGCAGTCTGATTTGCTGAGCGCAGATTTGTGCCTCCGCTAGATAATTGTCTGGTCTAAAAAGCTGAAATCCCTTGCCATAATAATAGGACCAAAGTGTGAAGTAAGATTTTTTTTAGTCAAAGGAAACTGAGTGGAAAGAGCAGAACACCAAGATTTTTTTTCATAATGAATTTATGTTCTAAGCAGGAAAATTACAGTGTATTTTACAAGATGGAGGTCTTTCACAGTGTAACTCAAGCTTAGAGCCTGGAGGTAAGATAGGGGTTGGTCTGTCCTCCAGGGTGCTGAAGTGCAGTCATCTGGCCTGCACAGGTTTCAGGTCTGCGGGATTTGCATTTTGCCAGGAAGCTTGTTGGGCAAGAAGCAACACAACTGTCTTTGACATGTGTAATGCTTTGTAATGGTTTTCATGTAGATCACTTCTATATAATGTTAGAGAATATATTATTTACATTAGGTATAATACTAGCTAACATACTTAGAAAGAGCTCTGTGCAACTTGCCAGAAAAAAAACCCAGACACACAAAAAACCAACAAAATCATGAAAGCTGCAGCAGCATGTGAGGATAAACTATAGAATTTGTGGTTATTTACTATTCAACTTAATTGCTTTGATGGATACTGAGGCTTGGTGAGCTGAGGATGTTGTAATTTCCTTCAGGAATCTGGAAGAACTGTCAGAAATATCAGAAAGACTTGTACCACAAGTAGGTATATGAACCTATTATACACAATATATAAAAATTCTATGTTTAAGAGAAGATGTCTTATAGTGCAAATCAAATCTATGACACCTTAGTAGTTTGCAAAATTAAATGCAAAATCTAGTGATCTCTAGAAGATGTTACACCAACTTGCTTCTGTATCAATCTACTAAGGATGTGTGCTTTGAAAGTTCTGTTTCTTGCATCAGTGCAAATTATCCTCTGTTGGCAAAGGTGGTTTTCTCTATTAAAAAACGGTGGCTTTTTGTGTTCAGTTTTGCAAAATCAGGGCCTTTATATTTGTGGCAGGCTCTGTCAGAAAGATTTATCTTGCAACCATTTAACAAGCAGATTTGAGCTTATTGTTATTTTACAGGCAAGTGGACTTTAGAAGGTCTGTTCCAGTATCCCCATCTGCCTACCTCTTCCCCGTTCCCCCCAAAAACCTGAACAAATACTTTGTTTTGTTCAGAAGCATCACTTTGTTCTAATAAAGTGTTTAGATGCCCTGGAATAAATCTAATTCATAGTTACTGCCAGAGGTTTCAAGTGCTATGAAAGCAGGCACTCTGGGACACCTTTTCAGTGTCACTGTTCCCATCAGGATAGGGAATTATATAGCAGTTTGATAACAGAGGATGTTCATGGATCCTGGTTTTGATGTTCATCTGACACAAAGGAGACATGTACAAGGCATTCAGGCCCCATATAGGCACCACTCCCTCTACCCTTCCATTTCCTATAGTAAACAAGATGAATATTTTGAATGTTTTGGAAGCAGTGTTTAAAAGTATACATGCAATAGTTTAAATATCTAGTAGTTTTATCACATGTGCAGTTTCAGACTAGCATTGTCAGTGCAGTATCAGACTAGTATTTATTTGTTCTGAAATTAATTCCTGGGCACCAGCTGAAAAGTGTATTTTTTTATTAAGGAATCAAATTAAAACTGTAAGAAAACAACACCATTATTATTTTGCAAAAGGTATTTGCTTTGATTAAAAGCACCAACAAATGTGTCTTGGTTCTGTAACTGCTCCATTTAGCACTTGACATATAATAGGGTTGTGGTTTTTTTTCCCCCACAGTGTAATATCTCCATTGAAATATAATTATTTTGCAGATTGCTCAACTGACTGCCCTTATAAACATGCTGTTAGGGGAACTCGCCCCTGGTGATCATCAGAACATCATGACAATACGCACAATTGATGTGCATGCAAGGGATGTTGTAGCCACACTTATAGCACAGAAAGTAATTTGTTGCAGAGCAATTACACTAATGCACTTTAAAAAGCATAAAATAAAGAATAATTTCATTTGTTGAAAAGATATTCTGGTGGCTTATGTATGGCAATGACAGAATATTTTGATTCAATCCATTTTAGTTCTTTTATATTTTTTGCTTTAGAGTTAGATAATTACATTTACCAGTTAAAGAATTACCAATGAAAAATTAGAGATATTTTGTCCAAATGTTTAAAGACATCCATTAAAAACATATGCTGTAATGTGACAGCAGGTTTCTCATTAATTTGCCTCTAATTACTGGTCTGTTCACATTAATACAAACCCTCACATTTATTGCAGATAACCCCAAAGTTTCATACATACAAAATATAAAACAGACAACTTTTAAAAATATGTATATTTATTTCTTTCTTTATCAATTTTCTTTCTTTTATTTCTTTATCAATTTTTGAGGTGGAATCTGTACTGCTAACTCTTTCTATGCCTAATTTCAGCACTACCAGGCCCTACTTATAGTAATCTGCTACTCCATTTTCAGACTGTGACCACTCTGACAGGAAGGGGAGGTGAGAGTGGACACCATGCAATGTCTGATCCCTTAAGCGTGGTTAGACAGGTGAGAGATAGCTGTTGTACCTTCCACTCCTCCAGGCTGCAACCAGCTACAGGCAAAGGTTAGTTTTAACCTCCAAAGGGGGCACAGAGCCCCCAGTTTGAATGGGCAGCTTCATTTCAAGGTCAGAGTTGGGGGTTTTTTGAGCTTTACTGTTTATTCATGAGGAAGAAAGAAGGTGAAGAGAAAAAATGTGTAGGTATGAACTGTGTCTGTGTGTGTAGTGTATATCTATTCATCTATCCTTTATAGTCTGTTATCCTTTTACCTGTTACATTTTAACGTATTTACTTGTAGTAAAATTCACCTCTTAGAATACATGGCTGCCAAGATCAAGAGTTGCTTCACCTCCTTCCAGTTCCAGCTATCCTTTCTCTATAATGGTAAGGAGTTCAGGATAATAATGCTTTGCATTTTTGTAAATCATAATTTTGCTGTAGGCCAACCACACAGTACTGAGGTTTCTCAGAAATCAAGTCTTTATATAAATGACCTAAATATTAAAAATGGCAAGGTGTAGACCACAATAAACTCATGAAAATAAAAATTGTTTTGCTTGAAAGAATAAAGTAGAAAAAAGGCACTGTAAATTATCATAGTGTGTCATGAAACCTTCTTGTCCAGGACAACAGTGTCTTAGCCTTGTTAATTGGTATGCTGTAAAACTGAAAAAAACCCCAAACAAAACAGTACAAAAACAACAAAAAACCCCAAAACCAAAACAACAAAACCCCCTCAATACTCTTATAGTTGCTGAACAAAATCCATTCTACTGAGCATAATCACTTTGTTGTGGTGTGATGCATAATAGCTGTTGCATCGAAAATTTGCAGCAATTTAAAATATTCTTTTCACTGAAATTGTTTATCCACATTGCCAAAGCCTTTAAGGAAGTACTGATGTTTTTCATATTGTCAGGAGCAGCTGTTTCTATCTGCTGTGACTATCTAACCGCTAACTAGGCAGATGGCACACAGTATCTGAGGTGTGTCTGTTGTATACAGAACCAACTTTTCTGGCTTACAGGAAGCACAGCTGCCATGCTATTGTGATGATGATGATCATCATGTATTTCAGACATTGGAGGCCTTATACAGAGCTGCATGCTTTGAAGAGGTGATTAGGGTCCTTAGTACATTGTATAAGTACTTAAATAATCAAACTGACAAGCTGTGTGGAAATATGGAATCCCGATTAATTAGAGTTTTGCATAGGGATTATAGAGGGTGTCTGTAAAAAAACCAAAAATTATTTGCCACAGATACAATCATCTCAACATGTTACAACATGTATATGTCAGTAAAAAGTACTTCAACAACTAGATTTAGTGATATGAAACACATTTATTCTCTCTGGTCAGTTGTTTAAAGAACATGCTGGAGAAAATATAGGACAGTTAAAACTAGAGAAGACCTCAGATTTTTGCCTCAGTTGGCAGAAAATTGTTCCATAGAATATCAGAAACAGCAACACTTCTTTCCCCATGTCTCACTTGTAGCAATTAATATATTAGTATCTACTTTTTTCTTCTAAATAACTACTTACTTAACATTCTTGTCTTCTGGGATCGAGCGCAAGAGAGCTGGAGGGCGTAGTAAGGTGTGGCTGTAATTTAAGGAAGCAATGAAATGCTGACCAGATGTTGCATTTCCTGTTGATTTGAGACATTAGTTCATTAGACCACTAATCAAAGCCATGTGGTTTGCTAACAAACCATTTCATCCCCTGAGTGCTGGAGCACACACATGCTGCTCCCAACTAA
This sequence comes from Galbula dea, assembly GCA_013399015.1. Lineage (NCBI taxonomy): Eukaryota > Metazoa > Chordata > Aves > Piciformes > Galbulidae > Galbula > Galbula dea. The sequence continues at coordinate 11,187 of VWZX01004646.1, forward strand.
TTAGGATATGCTCCAAGTCAATGAAAAGTCTCTTGTTGACATCCTTAGGTGGTAGAAGAGGTAGACTAAGAATGGATGTCCTCATTATTGTTTCTGTCTTCTACTAAAAATATTTTAGCCAGAAACATGAAATCACTGTATCACGTTAGTGTTTCTATTATGCTAATATCAGTTTGAAGAGTTTGTTCCATAAACTATTGTGGTCTTGTTACAGAGTAAAAAATAATAATAATGTTACTACTAATAAAGAAAAATTAACTAGGGGCACAATCAGGTGGCTGTGCATAGGTGTGTGTGTTTCAGAAGTCCTGTTGCTAGGTGTTTTTGTCTGAAGAAAGAGGTCAAGCATGAACAAATATAACATGAAATCAGAACTACAATTGTAAAACAGATTTCTTTCTTCATTGTCTACAAAAAGTTTCTGTTGAACTTGAACAGGAAACTGTGGTGGATAACTTTAAAAAAAAAATACTAGTCCTCTTAATAGAGCAGGCAGCTTAATGTAATGTTATCAACTTCCTGAATAACATTTCGTAATTTTAGAAATAGTTATAAGACCAATAAACTTCTTTGCATATGATAAAAACAGCTGATGAGAAGACAGAGAATTTTGGACACTAACATTTCACCAAATGGGAAGAGAAATGATCAATTCTATCATAGTAAAGCCCAGGGATCAATGTGTCGGAGAGGTGTACAACAGCAAACAAAGGAGGATGACTCATGGAGTGGAAGGCAGAAAGATAGAGCATCTTGATCAGGAAAGTAGAAAAGAAATAGCCTGATTCCTCAGAAGCCAATGGAGGCAGACCTGCAAGCAAAGTACAAGGTGAACAGTTTACAGCAATAACAAGAAATACTTCAAGGTTAGAGGATCATGTGGAGATGGTCACAGAAGAAAGCTGAAGTACTGCAGTGCAAAGGGAAAAGGTTTTCAGAAAGTCACAGATATCAGAAAGCACATGGAAGACAATCACAAAGGTGAAGAAGATGAAGATCAAGGGCGGAGAAGAGGACTAATGAGCCTGAGAGACTGAGAGCAAGCTAGGAGAGCCACTGGTGCTTGCCAGTGTAGGAGATGAAAGAACACAGATTGATAAATAGGAGAAGGGATTTGTTCAAGCAAGTGAAAAATATCAGTGACTAGGAAGTGAAGAAATCTGCCTTGATGGAGGCTGGAGAAAGTTGGTGGGGCAAAATGAAATCAGAGAAATAGGTAAGAGTACTTCAAGAGTGTTTATATATGGTAAGAAAAGAGGAAAGACCAACCCCATGTATGAGTATAGGTTGGGGACTGACCTGTTGGAGAGCAGTGAAGGGGAGAGGGATCTGGGGGTCTTGGTAGATGGAAGGATGATCATGAGGCAGCAGTATGCTTTTGTGGCCAGGAGGGCCAATGGGATTCTGGGGTGTGTTAGAACAGGTGTGGCTAGTAGGTTGAGTGAGGTTCTTCTCCCCCTTTACTCTACCCTTCCGAGGCTGCATCTGGAATATTGTGACCAGTTCTAGGCCCCTCAGTTGAAGAAGGATAGGGAACTGCTGGAAAGAGTTCAGCCCAGAGCCACCAAGATGATGAAGGGGCTGGAACATCTTCCTTCTGAGGAAAGGCTGAGGGAGCTGGTTCTCTTGAGCTTGGAGAAGAGGAGACTAAGGGGTGACCTCATCTATGCTTTTAAATATGTGAAGGGTGAGTGTCGGGAGGATGGGGCATGCTCTTCTCAGTGAGGCCCAGTGAAAAGACAAGAGGCAATGGTTATAAGCTGAAGCATAAGAGATTCTGTGTGAATACACGTAGAAATTGTTTCCCAGTGAGGGTGAGGGAGCACTGGAACAGACTGCCCAGAGAGGTTGTGGAGTCTCCTTCTCTGGAGATATTCAAAACCCGCCTGGATGCGCTTTTGTGTGACCTGGTCTAGGGAATCCTGCTGTGGCAGGGGGTTTAGACTGATCTTTCAAGGTCCCTTCCAACTCCTAATATTCTGTGATTCTGTGATAAATTACAATAAACTTTATTGTCTTTGAAGGGAATGCTGGTGTATGCTGTTCCTACGTAAGGTGGTGCTGTGGTTGGAGAGTTGGGTAAACAACATAATGGATGGAATTATGAAAACACCTAATAAAAGAAAGTGAATGCATATTGGAATTTTCTCATGGAGCATCACAATCAAAATAATACTGTTTTTTCCAAGCTAGTTTCTGCTCTCCCTGTTCTAACTTTGGTTCATTTGTATTGATCACAACTGAATACAGAAACAGATCACACTTCAAATATTTTCATTTTACATGTGAAATATTTTGTAATTCTGCTCATGGTATTCAGTGCCCTTTTGTAGACCTTCAAAGTAACTCTTACATCAACTGCAAAATACAGAGGAAAACTACCAGTGTGAGATGACATCTAAAGCTTTGACCTGTACTCCTCATTGTTCTATTTAAACAGATAAAGCTATTTCTGCGTTAGCTAAAGTGAGAAAATCAGAAGTCTGATATAACTGTAATTTGACTGATAACAGGTATTTCCCGTCTTCTGACTTGAGATGCTCTGTCATTTTAACCAAACAAAAAAGACCTTGCCTTTGCATTAATTCATTTGGATAGTCTCACCTTTACTAAAAATGTAATCACCCCTGTTTACTGCAGGAAACTTTTCAGACAGTTTTCTCACCTATCCTGAAGTCAATACTTTTAGGTAGATCAAAACAAGGAGGCCTGATTTTTAATGGTTCTCCCTCTACGTATCCACTTCATCAAGTGATATGAAGCAACATCCTCTTGCTGAAGTGGAGTGGAGGGAGAAGGGAAAAGATGTTTTTAAAGGAGCTCAGCAAGGCAAAATTATTTGCTTCTCTGCCAGAGAAACAATTATTATCTCTTGTTGGAGAGTTGGTATACCAGATGATTAAGGCACGTTTTTTTCTCAGATACATCTGTACAGTTAATCAGTAGCTTCTCAAATAGTTTCTCCTTTTATTCTTATTTCAGATTGTCTTGTGTTTTGGTGATAGACTGAGGAGAGTCATTTTCACTCATACCTGATTGAATGAAGCCTCTTGAAAACTTTCTGCGCTCACATTGGAAGTTCAGAATTTTTAAAATAGAAACAAAATTTCAATATACACTCAGACCTTAAGTTGGAAACAGTAAGAACCATGCTGCATCAGTGATACTTACATTATTGCCTCAAATTTGTGTTTATTATCATGTGTTTCTATCATGTTAATATCAGTCTGAAAAGTTTATGTTCCATAAAATATTGTAGCCTTGTAACAGATTAAAAAAAAAAAACAAACCACACACAAAACCAATCAAAAACCAGAAACTCCCCCCCAAAAAGCTAGAGGCACAATCTGGTTGTTGTTATTAAGGAATCTTTTTTTTTTTTTTTCCTGTGAACATCTAAAAAATTGAAAAACACATGACAACTTAAAAGTGGTGAAGTATACTTGCACTGCATTTTTTCACCTATGAATCCACATGTAGCTTAAATTTAGTCTTTCTTATTGCAACAAGGATGAAATGTCTGTATATGTGCCAGTGCTCACCAGTTCAGGAGGAAAAAACAATTTCAGTGACCCTCTTTTTTTCTTAAATGCAGTACTAAAGTAAATGACAGATCAAACCAGAAACAGGCATAATATTAATCACTGTATTACTAAGAGCTGAATGTTGCAGGTCTGGCATTCTGACTTCAATCTAACAAAAAGCGTTAGCTTATGTTCAGTTTTATATACCTAACTCCGTGAAAAAGCAATTTAGGGTAAAAAAAAAAAACAAAACCAAAACACTACAGCAAAACCAATAAAAAATCTGCTAACTCAACTAAAGTAATTTCTAGGGTTTTTTGAGGAAACCATCTGTTTTGCCATGAAGCCTGCTCTGGGAGTGGGTGCTGTACTTCGGGTTAAAATTGCCAGAGTATGCACGGCTTTTCCTCAGGAAGTCTCCACATTTCCTTCTGGGCCAGCTGAGCCAGAACAATAAAGGTATCAGTAAGTCACTGACATACCTCAATCGTTTTTGGTCCTTTTTTGTTGCATTTCTCAAGATAAGCAAGCAGCAGAGTGAAAGAGAAGCACACAGAATCCACGTGCTACTTATGTATGAATTTTTGGTGCTTTCTCTTGATTTTATTAATTCAGTGTAACAAGAGTGATATGAAGCCAATGAGAGCAATGCTCAGGAAATATGTGGTTAGTATCTTTTGACAGAGAAGTCATAAAATCAGACTGTAGCAGTCTACTTTCCTCCATAACCCTGTCCTTGAGATGAGAGAGTGTTATTTCACACTCATTAAAGAGACCTCCACTTCCAAGCTACAGTCTGCTCTAAAATTTTGTCAAAGTAGAAGGTGAGATAACCATAATAGGCAGATATTTTCTTTCTCCAAATGCATTGTTTTATGTAACAGACACCACTCTACTTTAGTAAGTTGGTTATATTTTTTTTTCTTCTAGAGTCAGTAGACTGGCCCTGCAAATACTTGAGTATCTGTTGTAGTTTGTAGTCAGCAGTAGGCAAGAACGAAAATGTATGGGGAGAACAACTCACAGGTAAGTGTTTTTCAAGAACTGGGCATTAGCTAGCATTTCTTGATATTTATAAATCAATTGGAGAAATAACTTTTATTTTACAATAGAAAAAAACTTAAAACAAACCTGGTACAATCTGCCCAGTTGTCATCAGCACCAGAAGCAAAAGCAGGTAAGTGGCAATTTGTTAGCTAAATCTTGAACCCAGTTCATCCGAGAAGCAAAATATGCCTGAAGCCACTACTATTGAAAATTCTGTGTTGATCATAACAGACATAAAGGTTCAACAGCTAGTCCATGCTGCTAAAAGCAGAATGTTCACACTGATGGTTAAAAATGCTGTCTTTGTGATCAGTCATGTTACAATTAGATTGGCAGTAGTAGGGTTTTTGAACATGGATTTGAGATCCAGTTGCAAACACTTAAGAGAGATAACAATGTAGGTAGCTGTGACTAGCTGTTCTGTAAGATCACTTTCCCTCTTTTGATAGATTTGGTATGTTTTCAGGGATGATTTTGCTGAATGATTTTGTATATGTAAAATTGCAGTGATTTCATCAGATGAACTGAGTTAAATCTATTAATGTTCCACTGAAGGATTTTAAAAAAGGAAGAAGAGAGCAAAGAGACTATTGTTCTACTTCACAGTACCACACGTAAGATAATTTTGTCTTATTCTGCACCCTTCCAGTTTGTATTGGTAGGCTGCATTTTGTTCTAAAAATCTGGTTCTGGTCCATGTTAGAGAACAGACACAGAGCTGTAGTTAATCTAGTGCAGTATTTGCCCATTTGGTATTTTCTAATTTGTGAAAATCAGTTCTTTGGAAAACATATGTAAGTCTTCAGTAGTTATCTGTGTCATGTAATTTCAGTTCTGATTCATTCTGAAGTGATAAAGACTGTTTCTGCGGGTATATAAAACACATACTATATTTCACCACATAACAGTGAGTCCTGCTGAAACATAAGAACAGAAATGGCCAAGAACCTAGGGTGAACACTGGTAACTGTTTTCAAGCCATTCTGAATGAAAAGAGTACGAAGTATTATATTTGACTAAGACTGTATAAAAATCTAGCAACTAGTGAATTGTTAAAAAAGATGGCAGCTTTGCAACTGAGACTGTCTTGCAGTGAAATTATACTGCATTTGGAAGGAGACAAGTACAAAGAAAATTTCATACATTTTTCATTTGCAGTATTTTTGAAATTACTATTTTTGACACCCTGATTTCTCTTAGCTGTGATATTATTTAGTAATCTAGCAGTAAGCCTAGAATTCAGTGGGATCTCGCAGCACAAAGAAATGTAGTATTCCTGGCTTTATGCCTCTGACTTTTGTTCTGTAATTTCCTCAGGTGAGCGGGCAGGGGCAAAAGCAGTAATGCTTTATTTTTTAATGAAGATATAGACAAGCTTTTTTTACTATGGTCAATTATTAATTGATATCTTATCTACCTGAAGCTTTATGTTAATTTAGAATACGTGCCCCTGAAAAGCAAGGTAGTCACATCTCCATGGGCTTAGTTTGTTATGATCCGAACAGGAGAGGCTGTTGACACAGTGCTGAAGTCATCTGAACCATGTCCTTATATCTGCTGATAGTCTGATCCTCAGTATTAAAAATACTAAATATTTTTCTTGCAGTTTTATCTATTGCATTGCCAGAATGGTAACTGCAACACTTTTATATTTCATAATTAACCAGAAGTTATATAATTTACAGAAGTTCTGCCTAAATGAATTTTGCTAACTCTGTCTTAGTATCAGCTACCCACGGGAGAGTCATGGAATAGTTACCTAAGCAGTGATTTGAAAGGATGGGAAATGCTGATTCAGAACAGACTGGGTCAAAGGTCGAACCAGAAGAACACTCTTCTATCTTTATTGTCCTGGAGCTGAATATTTAAAGGAAGTTTCAAAAATTGCATGCAGGATAGGACTTTTCCAGTTGTAGAAAAAGCTGACATTGGTCATAACAGCTGTGGAAACTCTCTGCAGCATCCCACAGGCACATAGTTTATATCATGAAGCATGGGGATTGATACTCCTTATGTGTTTATGACCTACCTAGGGCTGCTGCAAATGTAGCGTGCAGCCACAGAATGGGCTCCTGAGGACCTTCAGAGGTAAGTAGGCAGTGCTATGCAATGAAGACATGGCTATTACATATAATATATTGAAAGATGCTAAAAAAGTGGAACCACTCACAGGAGGGAGCTGTGACACACACAATAGGTGAAACTAAAGGGCACAACAGAGGTGTCTCATAAACACAAATAATTCAGAGACTGAAATGCTGGTAAAATTCATCACTGGCTCTGCCCTAGAGAGACCACATTCTTTGTTTTAAATTTAAAATCAGACTCAATTACATAAAATGTGTCATTAGCAAAAAGAGAAGTGTGAAGTATGGTTTTACATACATACAATCCTGCCCTTGCCTGCTGATTTTTCTTTACATAATTAATTCAGGAATAGTCTGATTGATTAATTGTATGTTTTTAATTTATATATCCACTGCTGCTGATGAGATTATGTATGTTATAGTACTGTAAGAAGGGAGTTGTATTACTAATTCAATGCTATAATTGATTTCCTTAGTTTATTGGTCTAGATATATGTCTTTACAGTGTTAGATCTGCTTTGATAGATTATGATATAGCTTGTTCTAGTAATTGTTTTCATTTGAAAAATTCTTGAAAAAATTTAAAGAACTCTCTTTTACTGGACTATTCTGGGTCTTTCTTGGCAGAGGAGTTTAAAAGTAACTGTCATCAGTTATGATATATGAAGTATCACATCTGTTAAACAAAAATGCAGATCTGATTTAAGAAGAGAACATGTAGACAGATATAAAAATAAGAGTAAATAGTTTTATAGTAAAGCTTACAGCATTAGAAGTATGCAGGAGGTATAAAACACCACTAAATGAATGAGATGAAGGCAGCAAGACCAGGCTCATGTTCTGGGCTCCCCAGGACGAGACAGGCATGGGCATATTGAAGAAAGTCCTGTGAAGGGCCATAGAGATGGTTAAGTGATGTGAGCATCTCACATACAAGGTGACAGAACACTGGAACAGACTGCCCAGAGAGGTTGTGGAGTCTCCTTACATGGAGGTATTCAAAACCCATCTGGACACACTCCTATGTGACCTGGTCTAGGGAATCCTGCTGTGGCAGGGGAGTTTGGACTAGATGATCTTTCAAGGTCCCTTCCAACTCCTAATATTCTGTGATTCTGTGATAAATTACAATAATTACAAATTCTGTGATTCTGTGTGAGAGGCTGAAAGAGCTGGGACTATTCAGCCTTGAGAAGACAAGGTTCAGGGCAGGTCTTTTTAATGTGTGTAAGTACCTAGGGGGAGGGAATAAGGAAGATGGATCTGGCCTCTTCTCAGTCGTACCTAATAATAAAATGAGAGGCAATGAACACACATTGAAACAAAGGAAATTCCACTTAAGCATAAGAAAAAACTTATTTTCAAAGAAGTCAAACAGTAGAAAAAGTTGACTAGAGATGTCAGTCCCCATCCCTGGAGATATTCACTACTCAACTGAACTAAGCAGCCTGATCTAATTGATCAGCTTTGAGCCAGGGGGTTTGAACTAGATGATCTTAGATCTCTTCTGACCTCAGCTGTTGTTTGACTCTATGTTTCTGTCTGAAATGTGTGAAGTTATTTCAGGTCCAATACATGAGATGGTGTCTTGCTCTTTCTGAAAGTTCTGGGCATTGTGAGTCCATTTAATGGTTGGACTCAAAGATTTTAAGGGTCTGTTCCTACCTAAATGATTCTGAGATTCTACACTTCTGTTAATTTCTTGGGGAATAGCCTTCTCCTAAAGGCAGGCTTCCCAATCTCTCTAGAATAGTATGCTTTCAAAGAAAAGAGCTGCCTTAAAAGGTACAATGGAGCCCTCTTTTGAGGATATGCTTCTTACTTATCACCTTACAGTGAATGAGTAAGTATCCCTTGGTCTGTCATCCATCAGAAATGATGCACTATGTCATTAGAGTTCTTCTGCTGACAGGGTTATTTTACTAACATATGTAGCAACAAAACCTATAATATTTTCTGAAATATCTGTGAAAAAAATGAACTGTTTAGAACACTCCACAAAAAAAAAAATCTTGGTATTCTGGGCCCTCATCACTACAGCTGAGTCTTTCTTTTTTACCTTTGCTAGTTTGAAGTATCTGTAAATGTTTATGCTAAAGCAGAATATAGGGATGTCTTTATGAACTCAATTACATCTCTGCAGATAGACTTTCTGTTGTGGTAGTTTAAGTTAAGACATTGCAGGATGGTGCTTGGCCAAAGATAAAACAGAAATAAAGTGGTTTTTTCAAGATTATTTTTGTGTTATCTTATGGCACTGAACTTTAGGTGAGACTACTATATTGAAAATGGCAGATTTTTACACTAGCAAACTGAGAAAAAAGAAGTCTTCCAGAAAATACCAGGATGTTTTTTTGTTGTGGATATAAAAACCTTCCCCACTCCCCCTCTTTTTTTCTGAATTATAGCATTAAGTCCTGAAGTAAAGCTACCACTAATAAGAAATGGGCAAAGACTAGAGGTGAAGATCAGAAAACTGACATTAGGATAATTTGCTTGAAAGACTTGAAACAAGTAAAGCTTGAAGATCTAATGGCAGATTCCACTGCAAAACAGATTACAAAAGACTGTGAGGGATCTAACAGTATTAGTAATTTAAGCTGTGTGACACTGTCTGGGAGAGGTAATATTTTTCCTTATAAAGAAAATCAGGAAAGTTTCTTCCCCCTTGACAATCTGAAATATTTAAGTAAAAGATGGCATTTAGTACTAAAGCATTACTGGTTCATTAGATGATTTTTTTCCTGACTATTCCATAAGTGATTTACCAAAATTTTCCTATGTGTATATGTCGAGGGTCAGGGCTAGGCCAGTCGCTAACCCAGAGACAGATACGCTCTATTATCTCCCCTTCCCTCACCTACCACGGGAAGGGAAAGGGAACAAGAGAGAGAGACTTGTGGATTGGAAAAGAAAATTAAAACTACTTTAATCGAAATAATAATAATAAAATGAAATATATACAAATAGGTACAAAACCAGTGCTGAAGCCAAACCCCCCTTGATGGTAACTACCTCATTATTGATACTGCAGCAGAAGGCCTCAGTAGCAGATGGGAACCAGGCTCAGTGTTGGATCCTGAAACTGGATTCAGGAACTTATGGATGGGGATCAAAGGCAGAACAGAGAGAATTCTTCTCAGATGCTAGCCATTGAAGAAGAGCAAGAAAAGGAGAGAGAGAAGAGGGAACTGACCTTCAGCTTTATATTGGATATGACATATATGGAACAGAATACTTACTTAGTTTAGGGTCACCTAGGCTGTCCGCTCCTCCCTGTAGGTGCAGCCTTTACTCTGCACCTCCCAGTGTGAGACACAAGATTAAGCAGTGACATTGGTCTGAACACCAATCCCTGGTAGTAAATCTAAACATTAGGTCTTATCACTGTTAGAAGCAGGCACTATCAGTGTTGTTAGTTTCAGAAAGTGCAATTATTTAGAGGAGCTTTAGCTAAAAAGTAAAGTCGCTGAACAGAACCTGTTCTGTTGTAACTCAAACTAGGACATTATATACTAAATTCAGATTTTAATGCCTTTCTCTTTGTTGTATCATTATTCTAGAAATGCACACAAGCTTCCTATGAAAACTGGCTTAATATAAAATTAGCTTTTTGTCCTTATAAAATTCTGATGCATTTATGTCTTTGAATCTAAGACAAGAGAATGTTTCTCAGACTGTGAACTACCAATGGTGTTGGGTTTTTATAATCTCATCTTTTTTTATTGCTAGTATTAACAATTTGTTTCCTGTACATTTTTAAGTCTGAAAATATCCAGATTCAAAGACCACTATAAAACATGCTCATAGATATCTTGTTAATTTGATATTATCATTATGCTACTGATGCTTTTGATTGATCTATGGATTAGGCATAAATTGTCATAATGAACAACTTTGTGAGATGATGGTTGCAACACAAATCTGTCCTACGTGTTCATGTTTTTCTTTCCACTCTGCAAAGCTTATACAATGGTGATTTCAAACTTATATGTGACATAGTGTTGACATTAGAAGAGCTGCAATTGAAGAATATTTGTGAGAAAGTTAATTTGCCTCTATGCATTGTATTGTATCTAAATGGATGCTGGAGATAAAAAAAATAAACTTTCTGGTAATGCTGCTGCTAGGCAAGCATACTAAAGAATTTGGGGGGCAGAGCAGTATCCATTACAAATGGACTATAGAGGATTCCAGCATATTCAGTAGGAAGAATGTGAGAAATACTCTTGGCATTGTACTTGAATGCCAGCAGCAGCAAGAGAGAAAGCAGACAAGTCATTAGTGTACACTCTTGTGTGAGTTCAGGTCTTGATTATCTCTTCCCAGTGCCTTCAGAGACGGAAGGAAAGAAGGCTGCAAAAAGACCTGTCCTTTCTAAGAAAGCTGGGGTGCATAATTATATAGGTTTACCTGGCCTTTTCCAAAGGGACAAATGGCACCACTTCTCCAGTTCCTTTCCTTACTAGTCTTTCTGTTCTTCCCCTTTTCCTTAACTATCAGTTTTTGTAAGTGCAACACTTTTAAAGTCCTTCCTGGCACAGAGTCAAGCTTGTCTGCTTGTGTGAGAGGACCGTGTCCCCTTGATTCCTTACACTGATAACTTCCCAAAGTGGCCCCAGAGAGTGAGAAGATTCTGCTCTGTTTCTCCCTTCCATAAAAAGATTCCTTCTCATCTCAGTGAAATGCATTGTTCTATCCTACCAGGCTGTATTTGGTTCAAGCTTTGTGCTATGTTTTTCACCTGAGTGGTCAGGGCCAAATTCAGAGGAATTAAAATCAGACGCATCTCCTCACTAAATCAAGCTGTCCCTCTCTCTGTAGCTTTGATTTTAACATAAGGCCGTTGGCCTTATGACTGCGTAAATGCGTGTTTCCCGTGCATGTGGCATTGCCAGATGCTCAGATGGGAACATATCAGGCATGTTTAATCATAACAGTGTTTAATCCTTTTAATCCAAATGCACCCCCTTCATGACAAATGTATATAAATACTGAGATAAAAAATAGCATTTGACAAGATAGTTGGGTATGTTTCATTTTAAGAACACATTAGTCAACTTATTCTGCTCAAAGTAATATGTGAATAGTAGGTATATATAAGATTGGCATAATTTTTTCAGTCAACATTTGTTATGTGAGGTTTTTGATTACATTATTTTAATTAAGCCATAAGACATGACAAGGACAGGATTTCATGGTGAATATAGCACTCCTCACAAGGTATTATAAAGCATGGGACTGAAAGCTGGATGACTGTAACCATTCAAAATGTGTATTAATAATCACTCTAGACTCGCTAGAGTGCCCTTTGGTTTCTTGAATGAAATTAATATTATTCAATAAAGGGAGCATTTATTGGCTGTAGTCATCAGCACCAAGACTTTGCTCTCAGCCAGCAAGAAATCTCCACTTGTGTTCTGAAACCTTCTGTGTTGTCTCTGGGGTTAGACTGCTCACTACAGCACAGTTAATTTTTGAACATATTCAGGGCATATCAGACTCTGTGAAGGATACCAAATGTCCTCTCTGGAACTGCATAGTGCACTTGGTGTCACAAGTCAGAAATAATGAAGATAAATGCTATTATGGACCCAAACAAAAGTACATATTTTCCAAATAATGTCCTCCAGTCAGAGACTGGGAAAACGAAAATCTTCCATTTCTTCATTTTTTTTACCTGTGCAGGGTACAAGCAAATTGATAAACTATATTGTTACATTGCCCAACTGATTTGCTTACATTGAATGTAAGAATCTTCCAGATATTCCAGAAGGACAGGTTATACCTCAAGACTGAGATGGGGAAGGACTAAGCATTACAGAGTCCACATAGGGCTAAAATATTATAGAGCTGACTTGGTCTTTTTCTTTTTGAGGAGGTCTCAACATCCCAAATTTTAGAATGTATAATGTCACCAGATATGATGTGCTACATGTGGCAAACAAGGGACTACACCAGAATCTCAAAGCCAAGTGCTTCAAGAGATTGAAATCTGCTGTCTGAATATAGGTGGAATGAAAAGGAGAAAGTGAATATTTTCTGGGTCCAAATGTGTATGCTTCAAGTGATGAAAAACTTCAGAATTACTGGTTTCATCAGTCTTGTGCCATTCCTTGGGATTTAAATCTTGAGTCCTGCTTGCAGCAAATGAAACCTTGAACCCTTTTGTTTCTTGTATTAACCTTAATAATGAATGTGAATTTACTGTTTCTACATAACTAAAGTTAATATGAGTGCAATGAAATAGGCTTAAAAAGTGTCATGAGATTTGATAAGCATTCATGCATTTTACCTGACTTGGGGCATTGAATCCATGGAAACATTGGCTTTTACACATCGTTTTCTCATTCACAAAATTAAGTAATTACATCCTGGGAGAAATGCACTGGCATTGACTATACTGTATCCAGACTATGTCACTACAGGTAGCAGATTGAGTTTAACTAGCCATATGGATTGTAATTGTCTAAGTATGATTAATTCATAATGTTTATTAATTTTATGCCTTATATTATGGTTTGTGGAGTGTTTTTTTCTTTGTTTCTTTTAGTCTAGTTTTTGATAAAGTCCCTCAAGGAATTTTAATCTTGCTATGATACTAACTAATGGTGTCCTTATACTCCTAAGTCTCATCAATAGCTTGTTCCCTTTGCTGGAATTTTCATGGAGAAGGGTTCTGAAGTTAGAACAGATGGTGTGTCAGTCCATTGCAGAACTCTGCAGCCTGAGGAAAACTTTATATAGAAGGTGGAAATAATGGTTTTCTGCTTAGCTTATTGTAAATTCTAAATGGGGTGATTGAAGACTGTAATGATCACTATTCTTTGATGCCTATGAGTTTTAACATCTGGTTAATGCCTTTACTAGCTGTAGCAGTAAGAACAGACACTATAGAGTTTTCTACTTCTTTCCCTTAAATAGATTATAATGTGTATATATATGTCTGTACATACACATACAAATATGTATTTGATGTATGCATATGAAAGTATATATACACTTTATATATGTAGATCAGTGTCACTATTAGTATTTAATTTGCACAGTATTGAAATGAACTATTACATAATATAGCATTTTCATACCAACACTGGGCTTCTTTTTTTCATTACCTGAATTTGATTTCTACTTTAACAACTGAAATTATTTTAAATCACCCTTCATTTACTCTTGCATACACACCCAAGCCATTAACCCATAGCAAACCAGCAAACATAACTTCTCATATAAGGTCCAAGAAGGAAACACTAGCAAGACTGACAGAGCTGGTCTTTCTAAGAGAGGCTGAAAACCACCTCCCTGAAAGTGATGGACTTCATTGCAGCAAGTTTGGTCATACTTGACTTTTCAGCAGGTAATTTCACTAAATCATCAAAGTTACTAGTCTATTGTGTCACTGCACTATAATTGACTTGAGGGAATGTTATTAACAGGAATCATGATTGAAAAATAATGTTTTTACAGATAATTTAGAAAGTGATTTTCTCTACTTATGTTGTTTCTTTGCTTGATTGTACTTCAATCTAGATGACAGCAGTTTAGGAAGCTTCATTTTAGAAAACCAGATGGAAGCAGAGACTGGTAACTTGGGAAGTCTACAGAGAAGCTGTACGTCACTGCAGAGAGAAAATCCATGCAGCAAAGGCCCAGTTAGAATTGAAGCTGGCTAATACTGTGGGAGACAGTAAAAAGAGCTTTTTTAAATATGTTAACGGTAAAAAGAGGTCCGGGAATGACATTGGCCCATTACTAAATGGGGATGGTCTCCTGGCAGTTGAAGACACTGATAAGGCAGAGGCATTTAATGCTTTCTTTGCCTCTGTCTTTAACATGGATGATGGGACCTGGAGTACTCAATGCCATGAGACAGGGATCAATGGCAGCGAGTCTGTTAATGCTCTAGTTGACCCTGAACTTGTGCGGGACTTGCTCCTCCAACTGGACCCCTATAAGTCTATGGGGCCTGCTGGAATCCACCCAAGGGTACTTAAAGAGCTGGCAGATGTCANGATTTCCTTTTACAATAAAATCACCTATCTAGTTGATTAAGGGAGAGCAGCTGATGTCATCTTTCTGGACTTGAACAAGGCTTTTGATACTGTCTCTCACAGCATCCTAATGGATAAATTGTCAAGGATTCAACTAGACAGGAGAATCAGGAGGTGGGTGAATAATTGGCTTAGGGGTCGGGCTCAGAGGGTTTTGGTGAATGGAGCTATGTCGGGGTTGAGGCAGGTGACAAGTGGGGTCCCACAGGGATCCATCTTGGGGCCAGTCCTGTTTAATATCTTTATAAATGACATGGACGTAGGACTGGAATGTATAATAAGTAAATTTGCAGACGATGCTAAATTGGGAAGTGCTGTTGACTCTAGCGAGGGCAGAGAGGCACTTCAGAGGGATCTTAATAGATTAGAGGACTGGGCTGCCTTAAACCGTATGAAATTTAACAAGGACAAGTGCCGGGTTCTGCACTTGGGTAGGGCCAACCCAAAACCAACTTACCAACTGGGGAACGTGAGGCTGGAGAGTAGTACTGTGGAGAGGGATCTGGGTGTTTTGGTAGATGATAGGTTGAATATGATCCAGCAATGTGCACTGGCGGCCACAAGGGCCAATAGGATTCTGGGGTGCATAAAGCACTCCATTACTAGCCGATCGAGGGAAGTACTGATCCCACTCTACTCGGCTCTGGTGCGGCCTCACCTGGAGTACTGTGTGCAGTTTTGGGCGCCACAGTACAAGAAGGACACGAGGTTGTTAGAGAATGTCCAGAGGAGGGCCACAAGGATGGTAAAGGGAATGGAGGGGAAGTGTTATGAGGAAAGGCTGAAAGCACTTGGTCTGTTCAGCCTGGAGAAGAGGAGACTTAGGGGAGACATAGCTGTTTATAACTTTCTCACCAGGGAGGGAGAGGTGGGTGCTGGCCTTTTCTCTCTGGTGGCTGGCAACAGGGCCCAGGGGAATGGCACGAAGCTGTGCCGGGGGAGGTTTAGATTGAATATTTGTGGTAGCTTATTTACCCAGAGGGTGGTGGAGCATTGGAACAGGCTCCCCAGGGAGGCTGTCATGGCCCCTACTCTCACGGAATTTAAGAGGCACTTAGATAAGGCACTTAGGCACATGGTGTGACTGTGGAGTTGTCCTGTGCCTAAACATGAGTTGGACTAGATGATCCTAATGGGTCCCTTCCAACTCTGGCAATTCTGTGATTCTGTGATTGTCTTAACTTATTCAGCAGCTTGCCCTGACATTCTTGAAACAAAATGTCAAAATCTCTAAAAAGATTATATTTTCACTGTTTGTGGTTTGTTTTTTTTTTTTCCCAAACATTCTAGATGTTTTCAAAAAAACATGGAAACACATACTGAACTTTAGGCACATGCTGTGAATGCTTTGATTTCAATGGAACCTTAATCACAGGCTTAAAATGTTATGTTGGATTTGGACCCAAACATCTAATAAAACACTCAAGCAAAATGCTGCAGTCTGATGGTCACTATTTAACTTTGTCATGAATTTTTGCCCCTGAACATGTGAAGCTTTGTTGGTTTATGCCATGTTGATCTAGACAAGGAATTCTTCAGGCCAGGCCTATAAAGTATGTGTTGATAAAAAGAGTGGTCAAAGCATTAAGCTTGTCATTAAGGCTATCAGAATATGACACATTAATTATCCTTAATTACATTCTGTATCATCTTTCCTGAAGAAAAGTTCATGAAGCATATACTGCTTATAGTGAATTAGCAATTAGCTTTTAACTAATGCCAAGCCTGAGTTCTGAAGTTGCATGACATTAAAGCCTTCATGTTTCTTTTTCTGTAACTTTGTAATTTCAGAATTTTCTTTTAGAAGGCCAAATGTATGCTTACAGAGATACATTTATAAGACAAATCTGAAGAGAATGGCTGTTACAGATACAGAAAAGGATTGACAAACACAGAATACATTTGAAATAACTATGTGGGAAGTTAAAATTTTTTCTGTGTTCCTTATTTTCTTCAAATTGGCATTGTATTTGTAACTAACATTACCTAACGTCAGCCACAAGAGGCTTTAAAGGTGCTATGCAAGTGATTTACATGATCAGATGGAATAGAAGGATGCTGACAGTAGCTTGGAGTTTGAAGGACAATGCTGTTCATAAAAGAAAAAATCAGTGTAACCACTGTGATTCTATTAGCTGCTCATCTGTCCATCTTTGGTTTTTTAGATTTCCTGCACACGCCAACTCATGGATTTAATTTCTGTGTAAGATGCAGTGAATTTCATAGCAATACCAACAGAGTAAGGTTTGACACATTAATTTCCTTTGCAGGTAATAGTGACATCAAATGTTCATTCATCTGTAAAATAAGAACGTTCTACCAATACCAACATTTTAAGCTCTCTAAACAGACTTTTATGTGAGATATATGTATTCTTATAGTGATCACCAAGACATTTAAGTATAAATCAGTACACAGTAAACATCTGTGGCTTGGTGAGCAGTCTTTCTGTTCCACATCTGTCTACAGTGTTGGCAAGTCCTGTCTCTGTGCCTTCCAAGCACCACTGTTTTGTTTTGCATGGTGACTGAGATGATTAGCAGAGTTGCTAATGTTTCAAATTACTTCCTATCAGACTCAGAGAATGGTGAGTAGTTGACAAGTTGAGCTTGGATACCTAAGCTTCTCATGGTGTGGAAAGCAATCAAAGAGAAAGTGTGTCAAAAGTACTTGAGGAAAGATGGTCAGCGCTACAAACAGAAATAAACCAGCAGCCACTGCTGTTGTGAGTAGGTACCCCGGCTAACACAACTGCTGCACAATTCTCAAAAACTGACTGAAGTCCAGAACAAGTTCATGCTAGGCTTGAATTGTCCTGGTATCTGATGATCCAGGAACAGACTTGCCAAATGGAGAGAGAGAATAGGAAGCTCTAGCAAGATGGAAGGGGTTGGTCTCTTCTCCCGAGTTACCAGTGAGAGGACAAGAGGAAATGTCTTCAAGTTGCACCTGGGGACATTTAGGTCAGGCATCGGGAAAAATTTCTTCACTGAAAGAGTTGGTCATTGGAACAAGCTGCCCAGGGAAGTGGTGGAGTCTCTGTCTCTGGACATAGTTTAGTGGTGGTGATCAGTTGACAGTTGGACTTGATAATCCCTGTGGTCTCTTCTAACCTTAATGATTCTGTGATTCTCTAATTTGTGGCATGGTAAGGCCCTTGTTAAGTTTTTCATACTCTTTGCCCTCTTCACAGTTTCCTCTACCTCTTTCTTTACTTTTGTACTACCATTTCATGGCATCTGAAAGGCTTGTTAGGCTGCCCTCCACCAGATGTACAGATCACCCTTCTGTCTGCTATCTTTGCTTCCCTATTTATGTTGTCAGTTATGAAATCTCTAAGCTATTTTTTATTTTACAGGTGCTTTCTGAGAAAAATGGTGATGCATTTAATAATTGCTTTTGTAGATTTTCATCTGGCCTAGAATCAGAGGCCTCTATAATTCAACTGAGATCCGAGGCAAGTTGATTTCTGTAGAGTATTAATCAGTTCTAGTAAGTCAGATCTTGCAGCATGATTGCAAGTTTCTCTGCTGCATAGGTTTACTTAACAAGCATGGCTGGTACTATATGTTAAGGTCATAGCATTTTATTGAACTTGTAGTTGGGATGTCTGCCTTGTGTTGGGAAGATATAAGCATTACTTGAGGTCTGCCTTTCCAAGTGTTTAGAGGACATCTAGATTCCATTTTAGCTCTTCTTTTAGATAAAACCCAAGTGATCTATCTAAAAAAAGCATGCTTACAAAGAGCAGGGTTGGTTAGTAACTGCTCTGAGGACGATGTGTGCAGTTCATGGTAATTCTCTCAGAAACATCTGAAAATGTTGTGTAAACACTAGCCCAACTTTGTCTAAATAAATAAAACAGTCATTTGGGAATTTCCACTTCTTTATGTCAGTCAGCTCTTTCTGAAATAGCTAAGTTTAAACATTATGGAAGGTCTGGACGCGCAACTTTCTGTGATTCTGTGACACAACTCTTCTTTGTACGTATTTCTTCTTGTCCCCTTAAGGAAAATCTCCATAATAACTCTGTGAAGGAAAAAAAAATCCTTGAAATGAATCTGGGGATTATTAACAGTTTTAATACTATAGGGTGGTTGTAAAATATATCTGTCCATGTCAGGTTATCAGTAATCTTTACATTTAAAATCATTTGACTTTTAGTTCTCAGTTAGAAGCACAGCTGGCTATGACACAATCTTTGCAGCTGGAAATGCTCCAATGGGGCAAGTCAGGTAAAACAAATTCTATTTTCAAATACCCTCCAAACTCATCTGTTTTGCTTGCTAATTGCTTGGATTTTTAAGGGAAGCGTTTTGGTAAAGCAATGTGTGCTGCACGTTCAATACTTAAAAAACATTAGCAGCATAATTTCAGAGTAGAACAACAGATTCTATGACTCAGAGAGTGAACTGTAGGTAAGTTGAATAAAATTGGTGTGTTATGCAGATGCTGGGGTTTTTTAGTAGATTGATTAAGTAAGATGTAATGTTACCTATGTCATAATGTCTTATTGTTTATTTTTAGGAAATATCATAGAATCACAGAATCATCTGGATTGGAAGGGACCTCCAGAGGTCATCTAATCCAACCCCCCTATAGTGAGCAGGGACATCCCCAACTAGATCAGGTTGCTCAGAACCTTGTCTAGATTCACTTTGAATGCCTCCAGGAACAGGTCCTCAATCACCTCCCTGGGCAACCTGTTCCAGTGTTCCACTACCCTCATGGTAAGGAACTTCTTCCTAATATCTAATCTAAATCTACTTTTCTCTAGTTTAAAGCCATTACCCCTTGTTCTTTCACTGTTTTCCTTCTTTCTCCCCATGCATTTTCCCTGCATTTAATTTAGGCACCAGTCCATGCTTTGTTTAATTTATTGTTCTTTTTACCTTTTCTCTATTTTTTATTAAGCCAAACCCCTGCAAAAAAATACTAGCAAAAGAGAAAATGTGTTAGAGTACACTTCAAGTACTGTGAGTTCAGTGCCAACCTCCTAAATATAAATGTTGTGCCTCTTTTTCCACTTATATTTTTTGAACATGAAAGAGTCACAAGTCATGAACTTATTTCCAATTTATTTCCAGATAACAAAAAATGTAGCTATGCTCTGGCATTGTTCTTGTCATTAGATACTAAAGATGCTGCATATAACCTATACTAAAGTTAACTTCATGACATTGTGGAGTGACGTAGCCTTAAGACTGTCAACATGTGAACATCTGGGGTTTCTTCATCCTTCAGTGGAGGAGATGGAAGTTTCTAAGATATCTTCAAGTTACATTGGATAAGTGAATGGCTAACATGTTACATGAATATGTCTAAAGGGAATCAACTTTCTGACTTCAGCTTAAAGGCCTGTTTTCAACAACTATAAAAAAAAATACTCTGCCACAATCCATGAAAGTCTGAAATAGATTGTGCTTGGTGGGGATAGTGATCATATTCAACTGAATCACAGAACAGTCATGGACAACAGTGAGGTCAGTGAAATGTATTACTAGTGCTTCTGTGTCATAAACACTTTACATTTGTTTCATAAAAAAAATTCTTTTTGTTGATGTAATCAAAATAGGTGTAAACATGGTCAGAATGTAATACAGGAGTAACTGCATATATGAAAATTATAGACATCATGCTATATAAGCAATTGTCCAATGCATAGAGCAATCAAATTCATAGCTCAAAAACCTTCACTTGTATGGTGGATCTCAAAATGGGAATTCTTCTCTCTCTACATGTATGTTTGGTGTTTTCTCTGAGGTGCCTGTCATTTTAACAAAAGTGACATGCAGAGTAAAGTGGAAAGGTCCTGTTTCAACCTGGGAAGAGGGTGGGGCAGACAGCTGAATTGTTCCGTATTTTCTATGAAATCTTAATTGATTAGACGATCACCTTTATTCACCATAGAAAGACTGCCTTTCTTTATGATGGATACAACAGCAGGAGAGCAAACTGTTGGAATTGATATACTTTGTTGCTTATTTGAAAGGAGATTTTTTGCCCTAATTTTGCACAATGGTAGAAACTTCCTTTAAATCCCATTTTCCTAACCAGCTCCTAGAATAGCTCTTGTTGTTAGATTCTAAGGACTCTATTGTGGCTTTTAAGCCAGAGCCCTCAGTAGGGGTTGTGGAGGGATGCACCGCCCACAAGAAACTCCTAGAGGGTTTGTACTTGAGGACAAATCTGATGATAGAATTTAAAAATGGAACAGACCATTGTAGATCATCTAGTCCTCCCATGTGCCAGCACAGGATTTTCCCTCCCAGATGTTCTTAATGTATTGTTCAGTGTAAAAGTCTCAACTCTGGGTGCTTCCAAAGCGTTGCTTGGAAAATGTTTGCCTCCTTTTTTCCTTCAGAAGTGGGAGGACACAGCAGCAGCCATGACCATGTCTTTTAAAATATATCTGTGTGTACTTTGGACTGTCTTCTGCCTGCTGGCTGGTGTGAATAGGGGGCAGGTGGGTATGACTTTTCCCTTTACAGTCTCCTGATGACTTAAACATACCACGTGATCCCTGTGCTCTAGGAGATTTGTAACTGCCTTAAACCGTCACTTGTCCTTTAATGAATGTCTCAGATTTTGTAAAACGTGATCTAAAGTGTAATTACTCAGCTCTGAAATGCAGTGAAGTTAATTTGTGATTCAGTCAGAAAATTTTGTCCTCATTTTCTGGGTGGTGATTACTCTCCCAAAGAGTGAAATCGGCTTGAATGTTGCAGTGCATTTTGTTTACATCTTAAAGGCTGATAAACCCCCCTTGTTTTATTTCTTTTTTTTGGGAATAACAGTAGTGCATTCTTCATTCTTGGTAACTGTTGATATTTCAGTCTTCCAGAAGGATTTTGAAAGATTTCAATTATCAGATATTTTGCAACACTCTTGTAAGTGCTACTGGCAAGCAGACACTGGATTTTCACACATACTTCAAATCTATAGTGGGGATGAGATCCTGATCCTGCAGGCATTATCTTGTGTTTAACAATACTGTCAGATTCATAAAGATCAACTCAGAGCTGGATGAAGCCATGGGATAAACAAGTTAATGTTGAAGTATGTTGAGATTTGCACTACAGATAGTGCTGGTGAATTCTCTAGTGGCTTTTGGATTAGTTTTATCATAATTATTAGTATTAGTATTATGTGTAAATAGGAATGTACTGTGTAAGGAAAACGTAGGAAGTCAGTGATGTACAAAATCTGCTAGTAGTGATTATAACAGTAATCGAAAAAGCTGAAGGCTCCATCAAGATTAAATTTCCATTAATGTATTTGCCAGTTCTTTGAGAATCAGTGAAACAATATGAAGTCTTTAAACCAAGTGGTTAGAGTTTAACATTGGAGCAAACACAGTTTAAAGAGAGCTTTTTTTTTCACTTTCAAAAGAATAGTTTAAGTCTTACTTATCTGCATGTTCCTAAGTGGGGGGAAAAAATCTAACTAGCAAAGAAAATCTTAGGGGCAAAGAAAACAATGTAAGCGGAGAATGTAGAAGCAGATGAAAATCTGTTTAAAAAGGAAAATGTCCCATTTCCTTGATGAGAGAACAGTAGAGGTTGGAACAACCTCTGGAGATCATCTAATCCAATCCCACTGCTAAAGCAGGTTTACCAAGATCAGGCTGCATATGATTGCATCCAGGCAGGTTTTTAATATATCCAGAGAAGGAGATTCCACAGCCTCTCTGGACAGGCTGTTCCAGTTGTCTGTGTGCCACAAAGTAAAGTTTTTCCTCATGTTCAGATGGAATTTCCTGTGTTCTGGGTTGTGTCCACCTCCCCTTGTCCTGTCAGTGGGCATCACTAAAAAGAGACTGGCCCCATCCTCCTGAGAGCTGCCCTTTAGATATTAATAAGCATTGATAAGATCCCTTCACAGTCTTCTCTTCTCCAGGCTAAGGAGCTCAACCTCAGGGCTCTCAACCTTTCCTCATAAGAGAGATCCTTCAGTCCTGTCACCGTCTTCATAGCCCTCTGCTGGACTTTCTCCAGTAGTTTCCTGTCTCTTTTGAACTGGGAAGCCCAGAACTGGACAGAGTACTCCAGATATGGCCTCACTAGGGTATAGTAGAGAGGGAGGATAACCCCTCTTGACCTGCTGACCATACTGTTCTTGATGAACCTCAAGATACCGGTGGCCTTCTTGGCCATAGAGGCACATTGCTAGCTCGCGGTTAACTTGCTGTCCACCAGGACTTCCAGGTCCTTCCCTACAGAGTTGCTTTCTACCAGGTCCATCCCTAACCTGTACTGGTGTGTGGACTGCACCTCCTTAGGTGCAGAACCCTACACTAGCCCTTGTTCAACTTCATTAGTTTCTTTTTTGTGCAACCATAATCCCATGATGCAATAATCCTAAGAAATGATAAAAGTGTTTCTCTTAATGCATATTGTGCAAGATATAGAGGGCATAAGGATTTATTCATTCAGCTAACAAAACACTGTAGAATTTTCTAGGGAAAAAATGGGTTTTATTTGGACATTCTGCAAGCCTTGTTCAAACAAACACTGCAGCTACTTAAAACCAACTAGCACACCATGACAATGAGTTCTTGATTTTTTTTGATTAAGTTCCATCAATACCAAGTAATGAAGGTATTTCACAAAGACTTTAAGGGCTTGAAATTAGCTGCTTTCGAGCAGCAACTTTAGCTATAGTATCCAGAGGTGACACTGGCTGTATGCATACATTTGACTTAGGCTGGAATCCATAAGTAAAACTACCAGATTAATGAAAACATCAGGCTAGCTTGCTACAAAAGGACTGTTCAATTTAGATGCAAAGGTATTTTCCATTTTTAAAGCTGTAAATAAACTTAAGGTAGGAAGGTCAGATTCCAATATCTAAGGTTCTTTGTTAGTTTTATTAGCTGTCATCCTGCTTTCTAATGGTTTCAGAATCCAATTTTGCATATTCCAGTTTGAAAACAGGTCTTCCAAAAGACAGGTGAGTTTTAGAGCTGTTTCCTACAGGCATTTTCCATCCATATTGTTGTCCTTCTTCATTTTCACAGAGGTTGTGCCACTTTCACTTTCTATGTAAAGAAAGTACACGAAGCACTGCATAATTCTTGAACAAAAATTCTTTCCAAAATGTCTTTCAAACTGTGTGGCCCTCCACTTCCCTTAAGGTAGGGCAAAGGCTTAAAGGTCTGGACATAAAGGTATAGTTTAATTTCCTTTTCTGTGAGATGGCAGCATAGTATGGTTCTTTACCCGTGTATTTTGCAGTTTACTTTAGTCTTTGCAAAATATTTTTGAAGACTGTATGTACATACATTTCCCAGCAGTTCCTTCACAACATTTCACACTCTTATACTCACCCCTGCAGTGACCTCGTGGTCTTTCTGCCATCTGTCATTATTCCTTTATTCTAATGTACAGTATAGCCTCATGCAATTTATGACTTAGCCTGTTATTTATTAAATAGACAAGATTATTGCCCACAGGTGGGTATGGTTCACAGCCAGAGGCATCTTCACTGAACTAGTGGGAAGAGATTTATTCATGTGAGTATGTGACTTTTACTGTAAGCTAATTTTAGCACTGAGTTTCTCTTGATAATTTAAAATGAAGTGAGAAGTCTGGATCAAATTTATTCTTGCAGCAAGTGATGCAATTCTGTTGACATCTGTTGAGTCATACCTGTTTGTCAGGTGTGAAATTAGCCCTCCATTTTTTTATTATGAAAATAAAATATGCAAGAGCACATTTTAACTGCAATGCATGTGTTCAGTTACAAATATTTCTCATCTCAAAGCTGTACCTTTAAAAAAGAAACAACAGAAAAGATTTATCAAGTCATATAGTTGTTGCCAGTAGATGACATTGTCTGCCAGCTTTACATTTTCTCTGCTTCTTTTTATGGGCCACCAGAGTCATATATTCTGTCATTCACAGTGTGAGACTCAGAACATTTCTTTGGCAAAGTCAGGGAGACTGGGATGTTGAAAGTGAGCCAACACAGTCAGGTGGTTTTATTTGTACTTGGTTTTGAGACTGGTTCTTGCAGTGCTTTGGGCATGAAAATTTTATCTTTTTTGCGTGTTTGTTTCATTACTAGTGAACTAGTTGCTGCTGGTAAATGTAAGTCATCTCACTGGTAATAAATACACCAAGTTGAATTAGAGGTTTTTCTAATCTTTAAGGATTCTGTTCAGTAAAGTGCAGCCTTAAGTAAGTCTGTATGTGACACTGCAACTACCAATACACAGATTACGGTTCCTACAGATTTCCTTGCTGTAGACCGAAGCAGAAATTCCCAGCCTCAAGACTAACCTATAGGGAGTTTAGTAGCATTTGGGGTTGGAGGAATCACACTTCAAACAGAAGCCATCTGGAATACACATTAGGAGATTCTGCCACAGGAGAGCTAGGAACAGAAGCAGGCATAGGAACATGTTGCACTCCCACCCTACAAAGTGCTAGGTGTCCTTTCCATTCCACTGGGAAGTCAGTGGGAATTAGGAGTACTCAGCACTTTCAACTTTTTGTTGTAATTCAGGAGTGCCATATGTAGTTAAATATTTTAGACCAAAGGACAGAGTAAATAAACATGCTAGGTGAAGTTCTGCCACCTGATTCAACAGCAGCATTGGTACAAATTCCTGCTATTTGTTACTGCTACTGTTGTTATGTCAAAGATGTTGCTGGCAGATATTTTTAATGTTTCACTTCTCTGGGTTTATGTAAAGTTGAGGTAAGACTTGCAAAGAGCAAATCTTACCATTCTCTCTGATGAGTATTTTCCTTATATTTTGACAGTGCAACTTTAAAACCATTACTCCCATTCCTTAAAGTGGTACAGTATTTCCATTCTGCTTCTTACTGTCCAGCTTGGTTTTCAGAGGTGCTTACTAAAGATAAGAGAACTGAAACGTAAAGAGAGCATGCCTGTGTGTGGAGCATTTGCAGTCATTTGCTTTGCCAATATGAACTCAAAACCATTCTGTCCTTCTATCGTCATTAAAGTTGAGCTGGCATAGAAAGGAATGCAATATATGCCCTGCTGAAGGCTACGGAGCACTGTGTCAATGCGTTATTGGGTCAATGCCTCTAAATGCAGGTTCAACGGCTTCAGGTGCGATGCCTGCAGGATTTGACCCTAGAGATAAGTATTTCCTTGCCCTTTACTACAGACATTTCTAGAAGGCACAGGCTAATTTCAGGTTTGACATGTCAGAGCAAGGAGAGGTGTCACTGACACAGCAGGTGCACTTAAATATAACTGTCTAATTATACAGTGATGCAAGTTTGCTCCCAAGAAACTAAATGTACAGTGCCATGCAAAATATGGTATCTGCCTGTCATGCTGTTAAATAGAAAAGCAGTCTTCAGCAGTCAGGCACGTTTCATGTATGAAATCATAAAATCATGGTGTAGTAAACATCTGCATCATTCCCCTTCTTTATCAAGTATGCACACTGTATTTCTATTCTGCAGACTTGAAGGACTGCAACACTTACGCAGCTTGTTGCAGAGAAACCTAACTTCTGAAACTTAAGAGGTATGCTAAGACCTGATTTCAAGCTTATTTATTTATGTTGGGATTTGAAAGTTCTACAGTAGAATAGTTTAAAATCCATTGCAGTATTAGCAGTGGATAACAGAGTAACGTTATTCTGCAGTTACTGCTAGTCTAATTCTGGCACATGGGAAAGGTCACTGCCTGACAGCTAAATCTAAGCAGAGCCTGGAGCCTGCTAGTGTGAGGCAAATAGTTTACTAACATGGTCCTTTCTTGAGGACATGTTTCAGTGATAGAAGTATTTTCTTGCCCTTCTTACATACCCTATAACAAAAGTCTATTTTCAGTTGGCAATTCTGTCTTAATGATCCTTTATCTCTACTCAGCTGTTAAAGTCAAGGCATGCAAACAAATGCAGAGAAATGGGGACCGTAATAAAATATTATCTTAACCAATAATCAGAGAGGCATCATTACCTATGCAGAAAATCTGAGTAGTAAATAACAGTTATTGTACCTTAAATAGATCATATTATTTATTACTTCAATTTCACGGAGAAATACAGGCATTTACGACCTTGCTTCACACTCTACATGCTAGAGTAAAATTGCAGTAGGTCTGTCCCTTCTATCTTTTGCTAAGAGTGCAGTCCAGACTTCCTTGCATTTTCCAATTTTACCATACAATCAGCCATCTTAGGTTTTCCCACCTGATGTGCTATGCTTTCTCTTTTATACTGTATTTCATCCTGTGTTTAGGTAATAGGGTTGACTCTGTATTGTTAACATCATTCAGAATTGCAATAATTGCACCCAGTGACCAATAAACATTTTGAGATACTACATATGGCTCAAACAGCCATTACAAAATTTGCCTAGCGCTTTCTGAAATACCCCTGCTGAGAAGTAAAATGTTCCTGTAATGTACTCATTCTGTCTAAGATTACCTAATTAATGGCTCTACTGTTAAATACCATCTTCGCTCAGCCATGATGGAGAAAAGCTGTTTGTTTCGAGTGTAAAAGGAAACATATTGATGACTTGGATGAGGGGATAGAGTGCACCCTTAGTAAGTTTGCAGATGACACTAAGCTGGGTAGGAGTGTCGATCTGCTTGAGGGTAGGCAGGCTCTGCAGAGGGACCTAGATAGGCTGGATAGATGGGCAGAGACCAATGGGATGAGTTTTAATAAGGCTAAATGTAAAGTCCTGCATTTTGGTCGTAACAACCCCCAGCAGCGCTGCCGGCTGGGGAAGGAGTGGCTGGAGAGATCCCCAGCAGAAAAGGACCTGGGGGTGCTGATTGATGGCCGGCTGAACATGAGCCAGCAGTGTGCCCAGGTGGCTAAGAAGGCCAATGGCATCCTGGCTTGCATCAGGAATAGTGTGACCAGCAGGAGCAGGGAGGTGATCTTGCCACTGTAC